>JAQQAE010016273.1:0-11808 GCA_029823295.1 Pseudamia nigra
GCCGGTATAGTCCGGGTGCTCCGAAGCATGCGGCCCCCGAAATGAGACAGACCTAACTATTTAGCACGGAGGTAGTGTTAACACATACAGCATCCATATCAAACTCACGCGGGCCACACTAACATTACACTTTCATATCAAGGCGGGGGCCTCAAACTAGCGTCAATTCAATAAAGATTGAATTGAATTGAATGATGGCCGAGCGCTTGTAAATCATAATGTTTATCTGCTTCAGCTCTGCGTGCTGCCCACCTATGTCACTATCTCCTGGCCATCTAATTACAGCATACTCGAAACTGTGAAAATGCGCTGCCATGTTTATCTGGTTATATCTCTGCTGTTCTCATACTCTACAGGTCCAATTCCAGCAACCGGTGTGGAGCAGTTGTGTGGACTGTGCAGCTTTTCACATGACCTGCAGCTGACTGTGTACGAAGCAGATGTATGCTGAAGATAAGGAGTGCTAGCAGACAGACACATCCAGCTGTTTAAAGAAGAGAGAAAAATGTTGTTGTACTATGATGACACATTCCTAATGCCAAACATCAACCGCACACACAAACACACACACTTTTCATGGATGTTTCTTCGGTGTGAGCTAATCCCTGCCACTGTCAGCTGTGCTTTCGTCTCCTCTGAAAAGCTTCTTACACAAACCCAAGCTCATCCTGAGTGTGAAAGAACACATGCATCCCACCCCCAAAAAACACACTCGGAATTCGTGTGGAAAATCTGTCGTCACTGCCTTGATTTACATAAACATACAGCATACAGATATGATGTAGATATGTGCAATAGGGTGGTGCATATGGATGATAATAGAAAAACATTTATTCTTTATTGTTATGCTGCTACTTATTTAATTGTGTCACTCTGTATGGCATTTTTTGTCCTTCAGATGCAGTGCATTTTTCTGCAGGCAGGAATCAAACAGAAAGTCAATGCAGGTAAACATAAAAGATAGAGAATGAGACACGGTGCGGGTGCATACTGACCAATCAGTCAAGACAAAAAAAGAGCGTGTATGGAAAATCACAGAGACTACTCATGTCACGGCAACATGATTTGGAGTATTACTTGGACTGTGATTAGGAGCAGGAAATGATACTTTGCCACAATTTATCACAGACTGAAGCCCACATCAAACACCTCTACACTGCTCTGGTGCACGTATCATGTCAGGTATTGGGAAAATGTCTGAATGAGAGCAATGATGAAAACAAACCACTTACAAGCTGAATGATGAAAACAAACGACTGACATCACTACACTGCAGGGCTGAATGTCATAGGAGACCCTTCGTCCCCACCACTACCAGACTGTTCGAAACCACAGCTGACGACAGACTGAAGACTGAGAAGAATGAAGGCATCTTACTCACTTGAGCTTTCTTATCAATAACCTAGTCACTTGAATTTCCCTAAAAGTTCAATTTAATCTTGAAACAAGATGCCCACCCATCTCTTAGTGACCAAATCACTCGACCAATCCCCAGACCAAATCACTCGACAATGGAAAGAATACAAACAACAAAGACGAACACAGAAATACATTTCTGTCTTATATTTCCTTGGTTTCAAGAGTTTCAAACATTTTATTAGTCTGTCTTTAGCCACCACCACCACCATCATCATTATCATCATCATCATCATCCAAATGGAATCTGTGTGAAGTATGAAAAATGCTCAAAGGATTTATTCAGAATATGGCTTTAATTTTGCCTATTTTGGCAAATATATCAGAAAAGAAAGGACCCAGAAGGTGTTCTGCTGTTTAAAAATATATCTCTCCATAATGGAAATTGGTCATTTGACCTAATGTCCCCCTCACATGACTAAAACATGAACAGAATGAAAGGAATAATCAAATCAAGGGTTTCCATGGCTGTGTCCAGAAGCCTCGACAGATTCAATTCAGATGTACCTGCTCCCATTTTAACTTGATGACATGTTTAATGTGTGCTGAGGCATTCTAAATAAAAGGAGAAAATACAATAAGCAATAAATAAATAAATACGTCTTTGAGGTGACTAAATTTTCAGAAGTAAGAAGTCACATCAAATAATGTATCTTTCTGTACTTTCATTCCAGCTCTACCTAAAGCAGGGGTTCCCAGCCTTTTGTCGTCATCTGTTTGGCGATAACATTTGTTGGTGTTCTCAACACTCCACCCCCACTGTACATGCCCCTCCCTCACCCATCCAGGTGCAGATGGGCACAGCACAGTCCATGGTACTGGCAACAAAAGCGTAGCCGATAAGCTGACTGACCGTAAATAAAACGCTGGCTCTAATTTTGTGTAGCTGCTGTGTTTTGTCTCTAAATGTCTCTTGAGCTTTACTGGTGTCAAGCTCTCGTGCGCTAAAACTTCAGAGCAAAAAACACGTTGAGGGTGTTCAATGTTGTTTTTAGTTGTGCATGTAAATCTGCAGTTCAAAAAGAAAAGACAGATATGTGCTGGTCCGATTCACCTTGAGACTTAAGCTCAAGACTTGTCCCAAGTTGGGGACCCCCAAGTTGAGAAAGGCTGCCCTCAAAAAACTAGAGGCAATAAAAATGCTTATTCAGTCTGTTTTTGTAAAACCATCACACATGTACAGTTTTGCACAGACACAACCCACCAAAACCACAAAACCCTTATTGACCCTTACATCCCCCTGTTGGTGCCTCAGAATGTCTTGTGTATGTGCCTGTACTCATGAGTGTGTTTACACTCTAGAGTCAGCAGAAAAGTGACATTTTGTTCAATGTGCTTTATAACAGCATGACAGGGGCTTGATTTGCCATTATATTATGCCCCCACACAACATGCATTTCAAAGGCTCGAATGTCATAGATGATGATTTAGGACTGGTCAGTGTGTGCATGAGAGCGTGCATGAGGCTCTAAAGTGGTCTGTAACAAACACTCACATTCACATATAGTGTTTCACCTGAGTGACTGTGTGAAGACAGTGAAAGCAAGTTCGATGAGGTGGAACCTTCAGCCTTGTTCCATGTTTCCCTGCGGATCAATAGAGCAGCATAACAGAGCTGGCAGGAGATGCTCAGAGTACAGATGCACAGACAGAGCAGAATTCAATGTGTGGCCAGAGAAAGTGTGCGATGCCTTGGGGCTGTCACACTGTAAAATCACCACTGTTCCAAAGCTCTTTTTCATACTTCTATGCACACTGTAAAATCCCACCGATGCCATTTAAGGCTATACAGATCTTTTTGTTCTGCAAGATTAACAGTAAAAAAATAAGGGAAGACAAATGTTATATATTCTGTGGATGCATATAATATAGTCCAAAATATTTAGATGTACCAACAACCCTAATAAAATACTGATAATGACTTTACGTATAAACTTCCTCCCTTAGAAACTAACGAAATAGCCTTAAAGTGCATTTCATGCTTTTTTTCAGCAAATTAATTTAATCTTGGGTACCTCTAGATTAGATTTTCTACCCATCATAACTCAAGAAAGTCTGCAATTATTGCAGAACAATAACACTAGATTAGAAGCGGAGAGCCCTGTTTTTGAAATTACTGGATTTGCCTTATTCGGAGTTTCTGTTGTGAGGAGGGGACTTTAGCTAGATAGCTTCACTACTTTTTTTTTTTTGGTAAATAATAAAAGTCCAGTGGGGGCTAGTGTGAAATGCAAAGTTGTGTAACTCCAATTTTATGATCGCTCTGCCAAGAAACAAAGGTAGAAACGTCAACAAATGTTACTATTACTATTATTTGTGGGGTTGGTGAGCCGTATGGCTTGGCCCTGCTCGGTTACCTGAGCCTCGCTCCTGTTGCCAAGTGTGGCTCAGTGCTGAGCATGGCTGCAGTTGGCAACGGACAACTTTATAGGTGCCAACTGTGTGATGATCATCATTATTTTCCCCGACAGGATGCATCATCCACCAGAGTCATAGCAACGAACCTCTGAGAACAACAGTTAGTGCACACAGAGCCAACCTATTGACAGGTACTGCACCCCTCATCGTGAGACTTTGACTATCACCTGCTGATTCTGCTGTTGTGAATGACCATTTAAGGAAGTCCAGGAAACTGTAACATCATACTGGGCCTAGTTGGAAAAAATTGCTGCAACCAAGTGTTTATGAGAAAATTGCTTCTCCAAAGGATTTCTAGGAGATAGGCAGAATTTGTTTTTTGTGCACTTTCTGGCAATTCTAAGATGAGAATTCACCATTGCAACTTGGTAAATAAGTCAGAAAAGAGAAAAGCACCTCAGGGGCACCTTAAGTGTGCTGTCATATGCTTGCAAAGGATTATAATACTAATATAGAATCTTTTCTCTCCAAAGCGGGAGAGAAATCTCACTCATTCCGTTCCTCAAATTTAGACATAGTTGTAACTACAGAGAAAACCATGAAATACCAGTTAGTTGTGTTATTTCCTAGTGGACCCTGGCGCATCCTTTAACTGATCATTTTCAAGCTTGTGTGTATAAGAGCAACATGAACACTTGTTTGGGGACAGTAAGTCCAGATAAAAGTCTGTTTAAACTGAATTCCTGCTGTGAAAAGCACTACAAACAGATATCAATGACTCCTGAACTCACATTTAGAGCGAATGACCCATTTTCTGTGCTGTAATGGTGCCCTAGAATGTCCACTTTACCTCGTCTCCTCCTGTTGACATCTTTCATTTCTGACTGAACTCCACTGCTCTATCCACACTCTCCTCCAGACTGCTTGGACTGCAGACCACTTCCTGTAATCCTGTCTGAAAAGGTGGATGAGGGGCTTTCTCCCTTCTATCCAGTGACCTATCAGGACAACTCCTGTAAATCTCCTGGTCCCCTTCTCCCTGTCTGTCCCTCACTGCCCTCTATCCACCAATGCCCTGTTATTCCATCCTCTCCATCCTAAGCAGTAAAGCCCTGCAGCTGTCAGCAGTGGCGGATTCACTCCGATGTCCACCCTAAATCTGCTGCTTATCTCACTGGCTCCACATTTCAGCTCAATTTAGGGAGATTTTCTCTCTGCTGCAATTTTGTTTTACCTGCATGCTTCTATGTCTTGGAAACAGTTTTTGCCTCTATGACAATATTTCTCCTTGTTCACTTGTCTTTTTTGATAATCTGCAAACTCTGCTATTGTCCTTTGCTTCTGATACCATCCTTGTTCTCTGAACACCATTTCTTATATCTTTCAGAACTGTATACTCTCTTTCTCTCCCATAAACAGGTGTCTTTTCTTGTGTCTGCCTTTTTTCCCACTTTATGGTAGCAAACCTGACAAAACTAAAGATTTACAATCCACCAGCTTTCCGTTGCCTACAGCCTCAATGCATTGTAAGCGTTTAGCTGACGCTTTTATGCAGTCTGGCTGAAGATGAGTGTAAAGCTCCATTAAGCAATTAGGGACAAACTCATTGGACAATGCATTCTGAAAAATAGGTCTGGGTGCTGTATTGACTTTTTAAGGTATATTCATATATTTTCAAAAAATGAGAAAATGTCATTTCAGTAGTTTGTTGTTGTGCTACATGCTCCATTGGTTTCCCAAAGCCAGTGTTTGCATTGCTCCGCTCTCTGCACAGACTGCCTCACTTTCATAATGAAGCAAATTCTTTCAGACTCCTAATAACAACATAAAGCATCTCTAATGTTGTGTTTTGCTCTGGCGGAGCAGCTGTGTAATATACGCTTTACCATACAGTTTAATTTTTGCAGCTAAAAACAGCTGAGTTCCTGAGGTGATCTAATGTTTTTTATGATCTAGACATGTTGACTTTATTTCCTCAGTGGTAAATCAGAGACAATACACAAAGTCCTCCAGTTTCAGGTGCCCTTTAACAGCTTTAGACAGACTTTAAATAGTGCCTGTCCTTTAATATTTAATGTCTTTATTGTCTTATAGGTTTCTTTTCTCTCGTTGCATATTTTACTCCTTTATTATTATCATTTTCAACATTGTAAAACAAACTTTGCATGTTCTCCCCGTGTCTGTGTGGGTTTGCTCTGGATTCTCCGGCTTCCTCGCACAACCAAATACATGCACTAGGGGTTTGGTTAATTGGTCACTCGAAATGCCCATAGGCATGAATGTGAGTGTGAATGGTTGCAATGAACTGATGACTCATCCAGGGTGTACCTGCCTTCATCCTAAGTGAGCTGGGATGGGCTCCAGTGTTCTCCCCGCCCCAGAACAGAACACATACAAGCTGTCAAAGAACATGTATGTAATTATGTAGTTAACAAAAGTGTTAAGCAACCCAGAACATGTTTTATATTTTACATTGTCCAAAGTAGATACATTTAGCTTTGATGACACCTTTGCACAATCATGTAATTCTCTCATCAGATTCATGAGGTAGTCACCTGGAATACTTTAAGTCACAGGTGAGGTAATTCATGTCATTTCTTTGTCTTCTAATTGTGTTTTAGGCCACCAGTCGTCTTGTGCAGAGACAGGGTGGGTACAGAGTCAACAGCCCTAGTAGTGCCACTACAACTACTGAACAAATCTGTATTAAGGCAAAAAAACACTCAGTAAAAAGAAAAGAAAAACAGCAATCCTTTAAGAAATGAAGGATCTGACAAATCTCAAGAACTTTAAATGGATAATTTTGTCAAGGCTTCATGGCCAATTTGTGGCAAGGAAACCATTGGTTCAGAAGAACAACAGGCACAGCACTTGCTTGAGTTGTTTGTTTGTTGACTTGCTCATGCTCCACGTCGGCTTCTCTGTTTTTGGTGCATTTCTGTGGCCTGGCATATTTACTGTACTACAGCTTTTTCAGCTGTTTTGCGTGAACACACATTTTTTGAGATGATGCTGCATTTACAGAAAACTTTAAAAATGAAAAAGAAATGGATTGTTTTTGTTTCTGCCTGGACAAGGCCTAAATTTGCAACTTTGTTAGATGTACAAAGGGTCATGTGTGGTTCCCACTGTCAAGCACAAATGAGGAGGTGTGAGGGTGTGGGGGTGCTTTGCTGAGGACACTGATGGTGTCTTAACCACTGCTACCACGGCATTTTGCAGCGACATGCCATCTCATCTAGTGCTCGGTGTGTCTTCAAGCAAGACAACAACCCAAACACCTTAAAATTGTATTATAAGGGCTATTTGTCCAAGAAGTGACGGAGTGCTGCCTCAGATGACCTGGTCTACACAATCACCTGATATAGATCCAGCTGAAATGGTTGCACCACAGAGTGAAGGAATAGCAACCAACAAGTAGTGAACACGTCTGGGAGTTCCAGGTGTGAACCTCGTGAGAAAGACAGAATGACAATGTGCCAAAGGTGGCTACTTTGAAAAATCAAAAACATAAAACATATTCAGGGGGATTTAACCCATTTGCTGTTGACTACATAATTCCATACTTCTCTGTCATAATTTTGAAGTCTTCATTACTGATGTCCAATGACGACAATAAAAATAATTTAAAAAAAATACCAAAGATGTGTCCAAACTTTTGACTACATTTTGATCATTCCAAGAAGTGACCAGTAGTGAGTAAAATAGACAGAATAGACAGAGTAAAAGTATTGTTACTGTATAATTATGATGACTAGTAAGAGTAAAAAAGTATCTCATATAATAACTACTCAAGTAGCAAGTAATTTTATTAAAATCAGACTTTCTGACTTAAGTCTTTGGGCCCAAGTTGATACAAAATGACCAAATATGGTCAAAATCAGCAAAGAAACCATGCGCAAAATGATATTTTGCACCATTTTGCAAAATTGTATAACACCACTATGCAACTTTGCTTTCAAAATCTGAGGAAAGTCCTTTAGGAGTTTCTGCCCAAATTGGCCCAAAATTACCAAATATGGCCAAAATATTTTACATACTGTAAAATATTTTTACAGCATATAAAAATATGCTAAGGGGATAGCCTCAGAAATTGTTATTCTGCACCACAGTGCCAAACTGTATAAAAATCAGAGGATAACTATAGTGTTTATGCCTCTAAAATGTCATTTTTCTCCCTTTTCTAAGCTTGATAAAAAGGTACCCTGACAGAATGCAGCTGTGGACCACTCTGCAAAATTTGATCCAAAATGGATGGAAACTGTAGAAATGGCTCCAGATAGAAGGACTGATGGATGGACCCCAATGCTATATCCTCCGCCAACTATTCATCAAGGCATAATAATAACTGAATAATAACCGACGGCCTTTAATTTTTTTTATCTTCGTGGAATTACTCTGAATTTGCCTTTTGCCTAATGACGGTGCATTCTGTTTGGATTCTGTTTTTGCCTCCTCTTTTCTGCTTTGCCTTTGTCACCGCTGTTGTTTTTCCTCGGCCGCCTCTTCTCTCTCGCTGTCTGAATTCACTTGTTTGCAGAAGTTTGGTGTGTACAACCCAGACAAGTTATGCTCCGGGGTGGATAAATACAGTTATTTTAGCTGAAGTGCTTGGGTGCTCTTAAAAAGGAAAATAATAGATAAAAGAAAAAAGTAACAGCCACAACAACAAAATTACATCCTCCAGCATGCTTTTATCTGACAAGTACTCCTTCGTAACACACTTCATTTCCATTACACTGCTTTAAATACAAAGCGAGACACAAACAGTGCCTTTAACCATCTCATGGTAAATGCATGAAATGTAACAGTTCCATATCACAGTCGCTTTTACTGGCAGATATTTTCTGCTCACAGTGACAAAGATCACAGTGTAAATGCAAAAAAAGCCTTGAAAGTGACAGAAAAGCAGTAAAAAATATATATATATTTCTCATGCTTTTTCAGTCTAGTGGACGTTTCTTTGGGTTCTTGATGCCAATTTGAACAATACAAAAATCACACAATGTGGTTTTAATGATACACTTATTGTGTTTTTCATTATAATGCCTGCTGCTGTTTGAACAATGGGAAAAATGCACATTCGTTACAGTGGCATTATCTGAATTCAGAACAAAATTATATTCATTTTGGCTATCCTTTGTTCATTAGTTTTGGTATTTGGGTTAATAATTTGCTCCTTTTTGTTCATTTTCTTGATTGCTTTGACCATTTTTTTATGATTCATTTATTCTTTTTTCAGTTTTTGTTGTTTTTTTTGATATTCTTGATTATTTAGTTAATTTTTGGTCATTTCTTATTTATTTTCTTGATTACTTTGCCCATTTCTGAATATTTTCATGATCATTCTCTTTATTTTTGCTTATTTTCTAGATGATTTGATTAATTTTTGCTTTATCTGTTTATTTATATTTCTTTTGCTTATTTTCTTGACTTTTGATCACTATCTTGATTATTCATTGTTTAGTTCATTTTTGTTGATTATTTTGTGATATTTAGTCTATTTTTGTATGTTTTTTGAGAATTTTCTTTATTTTAGTCCACATTTTGCCAATTTTTCTTTATTTTCTTGAATATGTTGGTCATTTTTGTACATTTTCTTGATTCTTTGAAAATTTTATGTTTTGCTCATTATTTTGTAAATTCCTCTATGTTTTTTATTATTTATTCATTTTTTTGTAACATTTGTTAATTCTTTTTCTTGAACACTTCATGTTTGACCATTGCCTTGATTATTCGACTCATTTTAAGCAATTTATTTACATTATTTTGTCAATTTTTGTATGTTTCCTCAATCATTTCCTTTTTTCATTTTTTCACATTTTTGGTTCATTTTCTTAACTTTGTTAGTTATGTAGTTATAATCATTTTTGTGTTTATTATTTTATCAATTCTTGTATGTTTTCTTGATTAATTCTGTCATTTTTGGTTTTTTTTTAATTCATTTTCTTGATCATTTTCTCTGTTTGAACATTGTAATTTTTTAAATTATTTAGTTAACTTTTAGAAATTTATGGTTTATTTCTTTGTCCATTTTTTATTTGTGTTCTTGATCATTTTCTTTATTTTTAAGAATTTTTGTTCTTCTTGTTTATTTCTTAGTAATATCTTGATTACTCCCTGTTCTGTTCTTAATTTTGTTCAGTTTGTTGCTTTAGGGCTGGTCTAAATTAGGCAGGAATACTGCTATTAACTGCACCAATCCATCTACAAGAATGCAAACTAAAGTTCATGACCTATTTTTGCTTTTTTCAGTGTTTCTCATGCATTAATTTTATATGATGAATGTGGTGAACACTCATTCTCATACACAAACACACTGACAGGAAACCCCTCTGTGAACAGTTCCTCTGAATAAAAACACACTCACACACAGGAGCAGAGTCCGTTGTTTACTTTTTCCCAAACATATGAATGGAGTAAGTCTGAAATGAGTAGTTAGATATCACAAATCTATCAGAATAATAAGCACCATTCCCAGCTCTGCACAAATTAGTCCAAAGTGGATACATCCACCTGAGAAACGAGTCTGTCTGTGCTCTTCACACAATGTAATCAATAAGTCAATCACAGAGATCAAACTCCTCAAACGAGGGTCTAAGAGCCTGTGTAGTGAAGACTGTTACTAATTAAAGTGCCCATGACATACCTTTCCATGTTTTCTGACTTGTCTACCATGTTGCAAGTCCATGTTCCATGTGAATTCTGATCTTAAACATGCTAGAAAGTGCAAAACACAAAGTCTACCAGTCAACAACTTCCATCTCACAAACTCCTAGTTGAGAGACTTTTTTTCAAACAGGCACATTATTGCGTAACAGTGTGCCAGACTTCCTTAGATGGTCATTCTCACTACAGCGGTGGCTAAGGGCTAGGCTAGCACTAGCCTCCAGAGGGCTGTAGTTGCAACAGCGAACTCGGCAGGTGAAAGTCAAAGTCTGAAGATGAGAGAAGTATCTGTCAGCAGATTGACTCTGTGTCATTGTTAACATAGACAGATCCCAGGGTGCAGACAGTTACATACAAAGCTGTCCCTGCTTGGCCACACAGCTTGGCAACCCCACTTATAATAGTAACAGTTCACTGTTAATTGATTTCTTGGAAGCTAAAAAAGCTTGCATTTAATACCAGCCCCCTTCAGACTTCTACTGTTTACAAAGAAAGGCAATACAGATACCTAGCTAAACTCCTCCCCTCACCACAGAAACTCCAAATAAGGCAAATCCATTCATTTCAGGAAGAGGGATTTCTGCTTGTTGTAATGTATTTTTGTTTTCCAATAATTACAGACTATTTTGAGTTATGATGGGTGCAAAGCTTACAGATGTAGCGGGTTTCAGTTGGCCACTCTACTGCCAAAGCGTGGCACTAACGCCGCGGCGTCAGAAAAGGGGGGTCATGTGGGGGTGCAGTCTAAGCTCCCAACACTAGGGGCAGCAGAGTGCTTAAATTCTGACTGAGCAGGTATTTATGCGTATTCTTACATTTTTCAACCTGTTATCAGTGAAACTGACGTTCAAAAAATGATCAGTGACTTGCATAGTGCAAATGTGACAAAGAAGAGCAACAAGACTGGACCAAATATCCGGTTGTTTAAAAATAAATCAATAACAATCAGTAATTACGTCGACCTTTTTCAGTGCACTCCTATTACCACTTTACATTTCTGTAAAACACGGATACACTATCAAATAAAATAAATAAAAACACACCGAGTGCTTTACATTTCTCAATTTTGGAGCGAGACAAGTTGACTTGATGTTATAGACACACAGAGAAGGTGTTCAGTGTGTCAGTAGTGATAGCACATGGCCATTACCCCTCGCCGTTCACACAGGAGACCCAGGTTCGAGTCCCGTGTGAAGGAAAATTTACATTTTTTACTATAATATAATTGTATTGATCAGTTTCAATAAATACAATAATTCGTTGTTCGAAATCAATATTCTTAATCTTTACTACCGTATTTTCCGCACTATAGGGCGCACCGGATTATAAGGCGCACCATCCAAAAATGTCACATTTTTAATTTTT
>JAQQAE010016274.1:0-11808 GCA_029823295.1 Pseudamia nigra
GCTCTATGAAACTGAAAAGAAAATAAAGAAAGACAGTCGTCCTGACAGGAGACACTGGACTTCAGCGAGTAACACTAACTATTTAAATATCTTGCTACTTCTGTAACCACTGTTTAGTGTAAATAAACACATGCAAAGTGTATATTTCATCTTCTATCATGAGTGTTTTTGCTCCTACAAAATGAAAAACAATGAATGGCTATTAATCGTGATTAATTGAAATTAATACACAGTGACCGTGTGATGAATCAGATTAAAAATTTTAATCGTTTAACAGCCCTACTTTTCTTGTCAACTTTTACATTATATTTCACCTTTTACTTTGATATCTCTTTGCATTGTTTGTGTCTGTTACACCATTTTTGCCTGTTTCCATCTTTTACTAATTATTAATTGGAGCCACAAATGATCACCTGACCCCTCCTTGAATCGTTATCTTATCGTGGTGGAGGGGTTTGCTTGCCTGAGTGATCCTGGGAGCTACATATGTTGTCAGCAATTCACCCCTCGTAGGGTCTTCCAAAGTAAACTGAACCTCCTCATTCTGCCTTCCTGTGGGCCCACCCCATGCAGGAAGGGTTTTAAGGGTTCTGTAGTGTGTGAGTTGCCTGGGTGGTCCAATCCCTGGTTGCCAAAACTAGCGACACCTGGCAGAAGGCCTTGGGGCAGACCCAGGACATGCTGGAGGGACTGTGTATCTCTGCTGGCCTTGGAACCCCTGGGGGTCCCCCCAGAGGAGCTGGGGGAGGTGGATGGGGAGAGGGAAGTCTGGGCTTCTTTGCTCAGGCTGCCCCTGCAACCCTGACAGGATAAGCAGAAGATGATGGATGGATGGATGGATAATTGTCTAGTTTAATATTTCACTCAGAGCCAAATATCAGCCTTGAAACATGAGTAAAATAACCGTTTGACATTTATTGTGATAATTGTCTGTAATTAAAATATTTGATTATGTTACATTTAGAAAAAGGCACATTACACATAACACAACCAGGCCAAGTGCAAATTGTATTTCTCTTAATGTGTGTGCAGCTGGGTTCAGGATGTCAGGTGCACATTGAGCAGAGAGTTAATTAAATTTCACTGAAACGTAGCCCTGCAGCGTGACACTGTGAAATGAAAACGACAGAAAATGCAGTAACTATACATCAAATACACAAGGATAAGTTAAGTGGTAGAGCGGTGAAAAGAAGACATGCTAGTTCACTGCCCTCATGATGTTAATCACGTCGACAAAGCAGTCGAATCAGACCCATTAACCTTTTTACACTCGCTGTTAGATCACCAAGCCAAAGACAAAAAAAACCTTCAAATGCACTGCGCATGTTGGAGACGTCGCATGGCTACGACGTGGTCGGCAAGCTTTGACACACATTTATCCATGAAATGCTGCCTTTGATCAGGTTTGGTCTGGTTTGATTCCCTCAAACAAACAGACTGGAGACTCTTACACCCCGAGCGTACAACACAGCTTCTGTCTCGGCCCTTCTGCTGTTTTCACTGCCTGTTACGCAGGGCTGGTCGTACTTATGCACATTTACCTCTTTACATGTTTTACATACTCTTATTCGGTGACATTTAGGATGAAAATAATGTACTTGTACTCAGTTACATTTTGCTCCATGTCAATGAGTAGGAGTAAAAAAGGCCAACATTTAAAAAAAAAAAAACCAAAATAATCAATTTTTTAAAAATGAGCTAAATAATCAGAATGAATAAACAAAACAACAAAATGGGCAAAGACGTGCAAAAATAATCACAGAAAGCATCGAAATGAACAAATTTTGCAAAGTTAGCAAAAGCTTAACAAAATAACCAAAATTACTGTATTCACAAAACTGAACAAAACAGTCAAATAAATTGAAAATTGCTTACAAAAAATAAGCAAAAAGAAAGAAAATAATCAAGTAAATTAAGAAAAATAAACAATATAATAAAAAAAATGAACAGTCAACAAAATAAGCAACAAAATGAGCAAAATAATCAAAAATATTAGCAAAAAATTAAATGAGCAACAAATGCCACAGATTTGAGGCCCCATGAAAAAAATATCACTTTGGGCCCAGAACTTGAAACAGATTTTAAGATTTCATGCACGATTGATGAGAAATGTACATTTGAATAATATTTATAATTACAACATCATTACAATTTTTATACCTTACACCAAATGCTTTATTTGTTTTCAGTTCATTTAGTTGGTGTGGATTTTCCTCTGGGATCAATAAAGTATCTATCTACATATCTATCTATCTATGTAGTTGCTGGTTTTCTTCATTTTTGTTCATTTTTCTTGATTATTTAGTATATTTTTCTTTAGTTTGTTGCTTATTTTTGCTCATTTTGTTCATTTTATTTCTTTCTTGAGCATTATTGTTAATTTTGTTTACTTCACCAGTTATTTTGCCCAGTCTTTCCTCATTTTTCTGGTTATTTGGTTCCTTTTTTTCCACATTTTCTTGTTTGTGTGTTTTTTTCTTCATTGTTGTGCATTGTCATGATTATTTTCTTGAGCATTCTGTTTATTTCTACTAATACTCTTAGTTATGCTTGGTTGTTTTGTTCATTTTGTGGCTTATTTTCTTCATTTTTGTTATTTTTTTTCCTCATTATTTGGTATATTTTTCTTGGTTTTGTTTCTTATTTTTGCTCATTTTGACAATTTTCTTAACTATTTTGTTTGTGTTTCTTCATTTTTCTGGTTATTAGGTTCATTTCTTTCACCTTTTCTTGGTTTGTTTGTTCATTTTAGTGCATTGTCTTGATTAGTTCCTTCATTTTTGCTGATTTTCTTGAGTATTCTCGTTATTTCTACTAATATTCTTAATTATTTTGCTCACTTTTCATTAATTTCCTTGATTATTTTGTTTATTTTTGCTCGTTTTCTTGATTATTTTGTGTCCAGAATAAATATACTCCCTGGGTGATAGGTTCATCACTTTCGTATTTTCCACGGCCGCTGTCAGTCATGACTTTTCTCCCCCATACAGCACTGCTGCTCTGCATTACACTCTTTATGTTTTCACCGTTTTCTCCTGTTCCCCTGAACTTTTCCTTTCGTTACCACAATATCAAATATCTGCTGAGAAACATCACAAGCAGGGAAGGTGCCAACAGGGTGTTGATTTCAGGGCCAGCTTGAATCCTTAAGTGTTCAGAGTAAGGTCAAAAATCTTAAACATTTCCATGCATAATGCGGAAGCTCCCTGGAATTGGTATGGCATGAGTAAAAGGACACCCAGGAGGAGGTTTAATGTGGCCACAGGTTACAGTATATCTATGTCTTATGTCAAATTATAGCTTCTGAGGAGTAAAAAGTAGTACTCGTGGGTTCTTAATACGGTAGGTTTTTTAAAAAATCATTATTTAATTAATATATTATTTGGCATTTTTAATTCAGTTTCTTTTATGGACTTTTCTTGATTGGCGTCTTGCTGTGTAGCTGCAGTGTTGGAAGATCCACAGCTGGAAAAGGTACCAGCTTCAAAATGAGGTACTGCATTAAAGCTCTGAAATGGTGGCTTTATTAAAACCACGGGCTGGTAACCTTTGCAATCTGAAGAGCCGAGAAAAAAATGTCTCAGAGGTGCTAAAAATGTGCAGACCCTTTACGTATCACGTGATATATGATGCATGTTTTCAGTAGTTCTCTGGCTTCGGGACCCACCATCACCCCTTGATGACAAGCTGTGATCCAAAGTCAAGGAAAATGGCCAACTTCTCAAATTTATTGAATGAAAAGATCAGGTATTTGATCCTGAGATAGTAGAATATCACAGAATGCCAGCACAAAAAAACAAGTTTAATGACAAAACAAAACAACCAGCAAGTGGCGATGTTAGAGAGGGAAATATACCCTTTTACTCTCAATTAGCTGCATTTTAATTATACCAAAACGCAAACCCTTCTTCAGCCTTTTTAACAGACTCAACAATTCTTTCATGCACGAACATGAAATAAAAAAGTCCAACGACCGAGAAGCAGCTTCAAAAAGACTCAAAATATGTAGCTTTAACTGATTTTATTAAGTTTTCTCATTTTGTTGCCATGTTTGTTCATTTTTTAAATCAATTTCTTTGATCATTTTGTTCATTTTTGTTACCATATGTTGTATTTCATGTTTCTTTTCATTTTTTTGTTCATTTTACTCATTGAGCTGTGACCAAATGTAAATGAGTGGAAATACATTTTTTCAACCATAAGTGTATCTTCAAAAAGTCTATTCTGTAAAACTACTCAGATGTACATGTTTTTTTTACTCAAGTAGATGTAACTGAGTAAATGTACTTGAGTACCACTCACCTCTGCTGATCACTGATCTAAACTGGCTGAGTTTGATTCAACAGAGGCTGGACTCGGATGTTTCGAAGACAGGGTTAACATACAGGAGGATGAGGATAAGGATGACGATGATGAAGATGGCGATGAAGAGCATAGTGACCCTTGCACTTTGAGGCGTCTTGTGTTGGATCAGGTTCAGTCAGGCCCTGCACGTCTGCCAGTTTTCGCCACAAATAACCAGAATATGTGAGTGAAACCAAATTACAAACTCATCCCTCCAAACTCTGGCTTCTGGCTAATTCATCGAGCAGTGCCTGGATCTCTTTTACCGTCATTTAGTGTTGCCTATAGAAACAATATGGAAGTCTCTTTGATCGCCTCTTATCCTAGTAAAATGCCTAAATGTGGGCTCAACCAGATTTTAGTCTATGGTCATACAGTAGTTCACCAACACAGTCAGGTAACACTGGCTCCCCAGTGGAGAGAGGTGGCTCATTCAGCCCTCATCTTATCTATGAGGAAGTACAGTGGAACCCTGGGTAATGAGCGCTGCTGGTAACAAAATTTCCGGGTAACAAAGAAAAAAAATCGGACAAAATTTTGTCTCTGGTAACAAAAAATTCATGTTACGAAAGAGATAGACCCAGAAGTGAACTATCGCCCACCCAGATGTCAACACAATAGCATGTGAAAACTCCCGTGGGATGTAATACAGCCAGATGCTAACCATGAGTAGCTCAATGGCCTTGCTACAGGGCTGTTCCTCAACAGTGCTGTGGCTTGGGTGACACCATCTGTTGTTTACAAACACCGCCAGTGCCCCACCTTTCCTCTTACCGCTCTCTGCCACTGTCCGGTCCGCACGGATGAAGGTGAATCCATCCAGTCCAGTATATGTCCATTCAGCCGAGATCCCATGAGGGACAAGAAGCTACCTGTGTTCCTGCTGTAGCCTTGTTAATGCTGTTAGCACATCCGTTTCCCATGATCACGGACGATAAACATGGTTTAAACCTCCGTTTAAACTGTAGAGACCCATGTAGATTCCCATGTAGAGACGGCAAGGCATGAAGCACCGGGAAAGGAGGTTTATACCATGTTTACTGTCCGTGATCATGGGAAACGGACATGCTGACCATGCTAACAAGGCTAACGAGGCTACAGCAGAAATGCAGGGAAGAAACCAGAGATTCCTGTGGAGATACGGAGGAGACGGCAAGGCAAGAAACACCGGGAAAGGAGACGCAGGATTAAACCATGTTTACTGTCCGTGATCACGGGAAACGAACGTGCTAACGGCGCAAACGAGGCTAAAGAGGCTACAGTAGCAGTTGGTCCCGAGTGAAGACAGTGGATCTGTGGCTGAAGGAGTCTCCCAAGGCAAACTCAAAAAGTCCCGAAAACAGAGCAAGAAATAGCGCAAGTCCTCCTGCAGCCTTCTTCATCCTGCAGTAAGTGTCTTTATAAATATTTTTAGATCTAATTTCATGCATTCCATTTCAGATAATTAACCTAACTTCCTTTTCAAATAATAATAATGAATAAATGTGCACATATGGGTGTGTAATACATACTTTATATGGGAGTTTTCATAGGTGTCAGAACGGATTAATTGGTTTTACATATATTCCTATGGAAAACCGGTCCTGCCTAACGAATGTTTCGCCCAACGAACATGACACTGGAACAGATTAGTTTTGTTACCCAGAGTTCTACTGTATTTCAACGAGTTCAAAATGCTGCCTCTCCTCAGTCAAATTATGGCCCCTTCTCAGTTATACCTGGGAGATCAGACCAAATAAACAAGAGGTTCACATCTGCCTACCCAACTGCCACTAAAGTCTAACCCATCTTTGCACAGGTGGCAAGATGCCCCGACTCCAATTTCTACCAATATAGAAATGTACTGTAAACTCAGGTCAAAGTGTCAACAAACCATGTGATGAGAATGGGGAGATCTCATGGCTCCCACTGGAACCATTTGTCCACACACAAGAAGTTGTGGTTACACAGTAACCAAGGGAAACGCACCACATTGTCCATTCCACAAATAGTGACCGACAACACACATATCTAGTCTCCAAAATGTTGTATGTACCAGTATAACCTCTACTCAAGACCGTGCGACTGAATGCTGTCAATGGTCCTGCATCTATTTAGATAAAAGGTATGTCCACTAACAATCCCAATTCCAGTGAAGTTGGGCCAGTGTGCAAAACGTAATAATTTGTAAATCTCATAAACCCATATTTTACTCCCATTAGAACATAACATATCAGATGTTGAAACTGAGGTATTTTACCATTTCATGGAAAATATTATCTCCTTTTGAATTTCATGACAGGAACACATTTAAAAAGGGTTGGAAGAGGTGGCAGCAAATGTCTGGAAAAGTAATTGGCACAAATCAATAACGACTGGAGCATTTGACAACTAATTAAGTTAACTGATAACAAGTCAGTAACATGACTGGGTATAAAAGGAGCATTTTAGAGAGACAGAACCTCTCAGATCTAAAGATGGGCTGACGTTCACCAATCAGGAGGAAGGTTAAAGGTCAAAACTGGATGCTTGCGCTCTTTGGGCCATCAGGCAGCACTGCATTAGAAACAAACACTGCATGGGCTCAGGAACATTTCAACAAATCGCTCTCTGCGAAAACAGTTCACTGTGCAATCCACAAATGCAAGTTAAAGCTGTATCATGCAGCAAAGAGGCCATATGTGAAGACAATCCAGAAAGGCCACCGTCTCCTCTGCACCAAAGCTCATTGAAAATGGTCTGAGGGATTCATCTGAACACACTACTATTTTCTATTTCAACTCAGACCATTTTAAAATGAATTTTAGCCCAGAGGAGACGGTGGCCTTTCTGGATCTGTTTTTTGACATGTCTTACAGCCATGAAATTCAAAAGGAGCTAATGTTTTCCATAAAATGTCTCAGTTTGAACATCTGATATGTTTATGGTCTATTGGGAAAAAATATGAGCTTATGAGATTTGCAAATCATTGCATTCTGTTTTTATATTTACGTTTTACACCACATCCTAACTGCACTGCTAAGCTTCTCAAATTTCGATCAAACTTCACAAAACTGCATTGCCTTTGTTTTGTCCTCACAGAATGGAGAGTTTCTCACTGCGGAGTTGCATAATTCTGAAATAAACCAGTCACAGGAAAACGAACTGTGAAACATGAGCAGTGAGTAATCTCATGAAACTGGCATGACTGTGCTAGTTTTTCCACGGAACAAGAATCTAGTTTAGCTTGAAGCCCATGAGCACATCAATGGAAAGGTTATTAATACACACTTGGGGTTTTAATGACAGGGAATCTCTGCCAACACAACATTCAGGTATGGTGACGTTTACCTTGGCATTGAAATCCTTGTTTTCCAAATCCCCTGCAAAAAGAAAGTCAACATTAGTACATACAAATTTGTTAAATTTTTAAAGCGACATTTATGATTTTGCTTACATTTGGGCCATAGTTGCCCCTGATGCTTAATGTCTGTCACTACAAATGAAAGTAAGTTTTGCGCTCATTGAATATGACACATGCACTAACCCTTTCATGCATGAATTATTAAAAACTGAGAATATGACATTATGACGCTTGTGTGACTTTCAAATAATCTTTAATGTAATGTTACTTATTCTGAGTAGGTACTGGTTGAAAATGGTCAAATTATGTCCATCAGGGCAGGTCAGTATAATGAAATACAGTCATAATAATGCTTTAGTTACTATTTGATCAAAAATTCTGAATCAACAGCCATATTTGTATTGCACTGTATGGTATTACAGTGGTATATACAAGGTCAAATTATTTTTAAGTGAAAAACTGTACTACCCACAAAGTGCAGTCGCTCAGCAAATGCTGAAAAAGAGAAAAATTATTTGAAAATTTTGTTTTTTGTTCATTGGTGAAGACAGGCCAGAACCCCCCCCCCGGACCAAAGCTCATTTAAAATGGTCTGAGGGATTCATCTGACCACACAACAGTTTTCTATTTTAACTCAGACCATTTTAAATTAACTTTGGCCCAGAGGAAATGGTGGCCTTTTTCGGTCATATTTTTGATATGACTTACTGCCATCAAATTCAAAAGGAGCCATAAAATGTTTCAGTTTCAACGTCTGATATGTTTATGGTCTACTGGAAATAAAATATGGGTTTATGAGGTCTGCAAATCATTGCATTCTGTTTTTATTTACATTTTACAACACATCCTAACTGCGGTGGAACTGGAGTGGAAAAGCCAGCGAGAAACTGCTTAAACTGACTGAATAGTTGTATGACCAGTCTGAAATAAAATAGTTGCTCAATTTTGTTATTTTTCTTCTTATTTTGTTCATTTGTAAAAGATTTTCTTGACTTTTGGTTGGGTTTATTTTGTTATTTGTTCATCTTGTATATCATTTGGTTCATTCACTTGATTATTTTGTTTATTTTTCTTTTTTGGTTTGTTTTTCTTCATCTTTCATCTTTATGAAAAAATTTGGTTCATTTTATTGATTAGTTTGTTCAGTTTGCTTCTTATTTTGTTTGTTTTTCTTCTGATCTCATTCACTTGTTCTTCATTTCTTAATTGCTTTGGTCATTTTGTTAATTTGCCTTTTTGTTTATTTTTTAATTTTTCTTCTTTCTGCATCTGATTTGGTTCATTTTATTGATTGATTTGTTCACTTTGGTCCTTCTTTTTTCATTTTTCTTCTGATTTTGTTCACTTTTATTCATTTTTGTCACTATTTGTAACTTTTATTTCTTACATTGCCCCTTTTTCCTGATTACTTTGTTCATTTTTCTTCTCTTTTGTTCCTTTCTTCAAAACTTCTTGATTGTTTTGCTCATTTTTTCTTCTTTTTTAAATTAAATTAAATTAAATTTTTCTTCTTTTTGCATCTAACTTGGTTCATTTTATTGACTGGTTTGTTCCCTTTGCTAATTGATTTGCTTATTTTTCTTCTGATTTCATTCAGTTCTTCATCAATTCTGGATTGTTTTGCTGAATTTTTTCTGTTAATGTTCACTTTTTCTTCATTTCTGGATATTTTTGTTACTTTTTTCTGTTTTTGTTCACTTTTTGTGCATTTCTGCATTGTTTTGTTCATTTTTCTTCTGATTTTGTTCGCTTTTTCTGCATTTATGGATTGTTTTATTCATTTTGCTTCTGATTTGATTCACTTTTTCTTCATTTTGTAAGAATTTTGCTCATATTGTTTATTTTTCTTCCCTTATGGTTTATTCTTCTTACTTTTTCTTCTTTTTGTATTTCATTTGGTCCATTTTATTCACCAGTTTGTTCATTTTCGTTCTTATTTTGTTCATTTATCTTCTGATTTCATTCACTTTTTCTTTATTTTTTGATAATTTGTTCATTTTTCTTCCAATTTTGTTCAGTTTTATTCATTTCCTTCACTGTTTTGTAACTTTTGCTTCTCGTGTTGCTTTTTTTCCTGATTGTGTTGTTCATTTTAAGTCAAAACAACTCAGTGACTTATTGCCTTTCGCCCTAATTTTGTAATTACAATAAGTTTGCCTTTGCAGGGCAGTGTAGTGGGCACCATGCACGGAAGGTCTGATACAATGCCCTGTTGAAGCAGTACAAATTCAAACTTCACAGAGACAGCCATGCATCAGGGACACTTACCATATGAAGTCTGTACAGTGGCTGCAGAACGTCGGCTGCTTGAAAAATCTCGCAATAAATTTGTGGTTTTTCACCTCATGGACGTTTTTCTGCCGCAAAGCACCTTTACGGGCGAATCGGTTCCCGACGCCAGCCGAGTCATTATAATGTAAAAGGTGGTCCGCCATAATAGAAAAAAGAAAAAACAAAAGAAAAAACTCTACAAGCGCAAGTCGGCGTTGTCCTTCAGAGGTCCCGGTTGGTTCACAGCTCTGGGGATGCGCTGATGTGTTTGTTGACAGAGCGCACGCCTCCCAATGCCGGGTCCACAGCTGAGCGCTTCTTTTTCATTCAAGGTGACGTAGCTGAATGCGCCTTCACGGCCACGGGGACATTTCACCGCACGGTCACAGCACAGTCACGGCACAAAACATGTCACTTTAGTAGAATTAAAAGGTTTATCCGAGCACATGCGGACGAGAAAATATGAAAATTGGCGCAAAGAGTTGACACGGGACTGTAGTAGTATTTTCTTCTTTCTCTCTTCTTACTTTAAATTTCTTTCTCTCTTCTTACTTTAAATAGAGAAGGAAACGTATTTAAAACCTGCTCATTTTAACTATTTTCCAACTCACTGAAAGGCGCGATCTGTTGTAATATATTATAAAGATGAGCGTAATAAAAATTAAATGAGGTAAATACGAGGAGACCCTGAAGGCAACACGTGTCTCGACGGCTTGTTGGCTGAGTAAGTGCAGGTGTTGTGCGCCACCGTGTGGACGAAGGGTAAATTACATGTCTGAATTCGGCTCATTCCCATGCGCAAGGGTAGGCAAATCAGGAAATAAATAAAACTGAGCAAAATGATCAAGAAAATAAATAAAAACCGAACCAAATCATCAGGAAAATTAATAAAAGTCAACAAAGTAATCAACAAAATAAATAATAATTAATAAAACAGTAAAGAAAATGAATATAAATGAACAAAATGATCAAGAAAATAAATAAGACTGGGCAAAGTGATCAAGAAAATAATAAAACTGGACCAAATTATCAATAAAATAAATCAAATTAAAAAAGCAATGAAGGAAAATAAATGAAAATGAACAAAGCAATTAAGAAAACGAATATAAATTAACAAAATGATTAGGAAAATGAGTGACAAAGAACAACATCAAGAAAATGGACAGATTATAAAAAATTGGTAAGAAAATGAGTCAAAATTAGTAAAATAATCAAGTAAAGCTGTAAAAAAAAATAAACAGAATACTCAGGGGTAACAACAAAAATTAAGAAAATAATCAACACAATATGCAAAAATGGACAAAATTATCATGAAAATGAACAAAGATGACGAAAACAATCAAGAAAATGAAGCAAATATTCAATAAAATGTGTAAATATCAACAAAATTAAGAAAATAAACAGAATACTCACTTTAATTCCTGTTCATGTGAATTGTCTGATTTTGTTCCTCAATTTTGTTTATTAAGGAACAACATTTTTTGTTATTTTTTCAAGTAGTTTGTTCATTGTGTAATGAAATTCATTTTATTATTCATTTTGTTCGTTTTTGGTCTTTTGGTGGAGTGTTTTCAATTCATTTCTCTAAATGTTCTTATTTATTTTTGTTGTTTTTCTAAAATAAAAAAGGAAAAAACAAGTTCATATTTCATTCTTACACATTGGCTTTTACAAAGTGTTAAGTACAGGGGTACCACAGACAACGAGTTTAATCCGTTCCGGTGTCACGCTCGGTATCCAAATTTCTCATTCTCCAAAGAGACTTTTTCCATAGGAACACATGTTAAACCAATGAATCCGTTCTGGACCCACGACAAACTCCCATATAAAGTATGTATTACACACCCCTACGTGCACATTTATTCATTATT
>JAQQAE010016275.1:0-11808 GCA_029823295.1 Pseudamia nigra
GTAATATTACGGAGATGAAAGAAGGCAGTTCTGGACATTTGTTTTATATGAGAACTGAAGGATAAATCCTGATCCACCTTCTCCCCCAAGTTCCTCACACCTGTACTGTGATCTACTGAAACGTTGTCTATTTTAAGGAAGGCATCATGCACATACTATAAGAAAGTGTGAGTGAGCTCAACCTTAATAGCAATAAAATAGCAGGCTGGTGTGTCTAAATGAAACATGAAAAATGTGCATTTATACATGCAACAGCCAAAGGATAAATTTGACCCCTATTTAAACTCTGATTTTTGCCCAGTTTGTGTTTGAGGTTTTCGGCAAGGGCATCTGAAAGCAATGTCAAGTCATTTATCATTTTACAATGGATACAAGACAGAGATCTATTATAATTCTTTTTTCCTAATACCTATTTTCACTACTGTAATTATAAAATCAAAAAACAGATTATCAAATAAATTCTTGTAACATAAAACATGTGATGAGAATATGAGGACTCTTTTGTGGACGAGAATTTAATATATCCGGCCAATATTAACATGCAAAACAGTACAATGCAATATCCACATAAATGCATCAGCAAAGTGAGGCAAAAAGCATCATATGCAACAGTAAAACACTAATGCGGACCATTTAACAATGAGTACATCATGTGTATTTTCACTTAAGGGTAAGGTTTGATCATTCCCATGTCATGGATTATTTTTAAAGTGTGCATTAGTGTCTCGACTGAATAAAACAATGTGAACACATCTCTGTTTTTGTGGATGCGGGTGAGTTCAGGACTGTAAAGTGGCTCCACTGGAATCTGCTTTTGGCCACATTTGAGAACGTAACAATAAGTCAAATAAAAAGTCTGATTGGAATTGAACACTGATGCTGGTTGTATGAATGCAGCAATTATGCCACTGGGTCTGTTCAGTGTCTATCACATCAGTTCCATCATGCACGACACCAAAAAGTCTGTAGACATTGTCATAAGGCAGCTCAAAGTAGGTGACATATTGGTGGTGTCTGGTGTAGGAGAGAGGGACAGGTTAGGGAGAGGCTCATATAGGCGTCAGGTCTTCATAGGCCCCCACAAGCGGCTACACAAGTGCCTGTTGGCCCCTTCCTGGCTGCGGTCTAAGAGAGGAGAATCAGTGTTGGTGGGACTTTGTGTGACCCATATCCAGCAAGCAATGGGAGCAAAAACTATATTAAAACCAAAAGTACAATAAGAACTAGAAGCATGTATTCAGTTCTCAGATAAAAGTACGTACTGAAATGCATTAATACAAACCAAGCACTGACCAGAAACTAAACAATTAAACAAATATAGCTACTTCCATAAGGCACCAAATCTTATGACCATGCTCCAAACAGAACATTAGACCTGGTGCAAGCATAACAACAGTTAATAAAAAGTCTTCAGACAAATATTACTGTTAATATAACACTTTCAAAATTTGTTACTGGGGAAAAAACCCCAATATTTAATTTGCACTCTGAAGAGTGACTCACAATGAAGAATACTGCCTCAGGCAGACTGGGGCAAAATAAAACTGCAACCTTCCCACGAGGCCAAAGACAATTTCAACACTAAAAAAAATAAAAATTGAGGTGTGGTCCATTTCTGACAAAGGCACAGGACAAAGAAAAACACAGAGCTGTAATAACAAAAACCTGAGGTTAAATAGTCAGGGATTGTTTAACTACGTGGGGGCAGTGCTTCGCCTGCTATCCTTGCATCTGTTTTTACTATTTTAGTCATTACCCCCTACCATTTTCCATCTTATCCAAACCAAGTTATTTTCACAAGTTCATAAACCAAGTTATTTTCTAAATCTAATAAAACTATAACAAATGCATCGATTCAGTGTCTCTGGGACAATCCTGCGTGTGGGAAAAATTACTCCAAATTTGAACAAAATATACATGTTTTTAGTCCATTTAAACTCACATTCATGATTTAATCAAAATGAACAAAAAATGAACAACATCAGAAACAAAACAGAAAAGACTGAACAAAACAATCAAGAATATGAACAAAATAAGCAACAAAACACAAAAGCACAAAATGGCAAATGGACAAAATAATCAATAAAATGAATGAAAAAAGACAAAAAAATCAATACACAATTAAGAAAATGAACAAAACTGAACAAAGCAATTAATAAAATGAACAAAACAAGTAACATAATTAATAAAACTGAACAAAATGAGCAATGAAATGAAAAAGAACATAATGGCCCATAAAACAAATAAATCTTCACAAAATGAATACAATAATAAAAAAAAGAATAAAACAAAAAATTAACAACATATAAGTAACAAAATGAACAAGCCGAACAAAAAAAAAACAAAATAAAGGAAGAAAATTACTACAATTGATCCAAATGACCAATAAAATGAACAAATCTACATGCTGTTGCATTACCATGGCAACAGATGCTGCACAAAATTTAAAATCTGACACCAGACAAAACCTAAAAAAACATACTGTTTTCTTTTTACTACACACCTTACAATCCACTCAGATTGAGTACATGACCCCATTTTGAGTCCCGAGCCATCGGTTGAGAACCACTGTGTGCTAGTACAATCACGCTAGCCCATCTCATCTTAACCAACATGTCAACAGTAAACAAATGTAGAGACATCTGCAGCTGGATGACATGTTGCCAGGTTGTTTTTTCTAAATAGTGCTACCGTGCAATCAATCTAATCTTTTGCTTTTTCACATAAACACTCAAGTGGAAGGAATGTGAATTTCCCCTCGGGGATCAATAAAGTATATTCAATTCAATTCAATTTACTGCCAACACCTGCTTGTAATTGATATCCCCATGGAGGAATCGCAAGCGGCAGATTCAGAAACACACACGGGCAGGTTAAATGACATGACCCTGACGTGACCTCATCCTCTGGGGTGTTCATGTGTAATGTCAGCACAGTTAAAGATGCTGAGTCAGACCTTCTTTCTCCGTGTGCATCTTCATCAGGTGGGCATTTATTCGTGTGCATTTATGATTCCTCGGCAATGCGCAGCCTGGAATCAGGGGTGATCACAAATATGAATTCCCCATTAAGCAAGTTGGTTTTCTGTATGTGTTCCCTTTGCTGAGGGAATAGTCAGATCAGTTTTTGTCTGTTTTGTATTTCAGTAAGTTTGACTTTGCAAGGATAGCCTCCTGTCCTCTGCGTGTAGGCTTTACTTATCACCAATTTGAGAAAATGAAAAGATAACAGCTATTCCATGCAAAGAGGTCTCTGATTCATTTTCATTACATTTGCACAAGACAAAAGTGAAAATAATCTATTAGGAAGGCACAGCAGCACCTCAGCTACTGAAGAGTCTTGTTTGTGTGTTTGCTGCCACGGCGCGTTGGCACAAAGCCTTGTGCATCATTCTAGTCTTTCCCATGGTCAAGGAGCGCCTCGAAGATTTACATGCAAATTCTGTCACGGGGTGCCTAAGCGTTGAACATCGCATGCAAGGGGTGGGTATAAACAGTTGAATTCAAATGTCCGTTTTCATTGTACATAGCTGTCAACAGTGTGAGGAAATGTCCGGACAATAAGCTGCATTGATTTCTTGAAGCCTTGTTGTTGTTTGCTCCATCTCCAAGTGTCACTTTTTATCATTTCAAACAACCATCCCCCCTGTCCAATTACGGATTTTTCCCCAGCGCTTTGCTTTTGCGTTGTATGAAATTGTGGTTTCATCTCTCTAAATGTCAGGCTTTCCGCTCTTATTTGACTGACACGTTGCCACTTGAAGCACACATGAAACAGCAGCGTGACAGAAAGCAAATAGATAAGGAGTGAAGACAACACATTTGCACTCCAATAGTATGAACTTTCGCACTTATTAGCTCCAAAATGCATCCGTGCCCTTTGGCTCACTCTTATAATTTACACTGGCCCATTTTCTAGCCCATGCATGCTCAGACTCTTTCCACCTATTTATACACTAGAAGGGCAAAAAGTAATATGTAAAACTATGTAGAAAACAAAATAAGATGGAAACAACATAAAAGACCAAAATGACTCAAAATGCATGGGAATTGTTCAAAGAGGGAAAAAGTGTAACAGGTAGGAGGACAAATTACCTAAAAAGCACAGGAAGATCAAAGAGACATAATAAAAGGAGGTTTTCAGAGACACAGTTGTGACCAAGCACCAACCACTGTGGTTGAACCAGGAGAATAATGTGGAAAATTGCAGTAATTTCTGTGTCCACTGGGGGCTCCATTCTAAAGGGAGTCAGGGAGACCCCCGTTAAAATGCTCCACCTTAGCAGACACAAACGGGGTGTCATCCATCTCGTCATGTTGACACACAGCTGGAAAAACGGATATTTTCTCGTGTTTTTGCCTTGCATGCACATGAAACGGTTTAGGTCATTGAAGGACCAACGTTATAAGGTCCTGAATGTCACAGTGTGCAACAAAAAAATGCATCAATGTCGTGTGCAACCTTTGTTTATCATCATGGATGATGATGAGGGGTGCCCTTGCTTACTGTACGAGCATGCAAAGGCTTTCTGCTTGTTTGTATTTCCAAACACAGCTGCTCCTTTATGTTGAGAAGCAGAGGAGTAGCTGTTTTACACCAACCGTTCCTCCCAAGATGAAGCTGAGGGTTTGTGTAGATGGAGGGTGGGAAATGATAGCGTTAGTTTGTTTTGGGTGTCTGTTGGTAGCTGCTTATCTGCAACATTTCCGGAAAAGTTCAGTCTCTATGCAAAATGTGATTATGAATTATGTGATATCTGAAGATTCACAGTCATCCAGGTCATCGTATCCAAAGCATGTGGTTTTTTCTTCCGTCAACTGGACTGGAAATTTGGTTGAAGACGTTTTGTTACCTATCCAGGGTGCTTCTTCAGTTCTGAAGAAAAAACCACACGGAAAAAAAACCACACGCCTTGGAAATTATGTGATAATTAAAAACAAAAACAATACAATAAAGTCAGTGTATTAAGGAGTTATATTTGAAAAATATTTGGCCATTTTGAATCTCGCATCAACAACACATTTTGAAAAAGTTGTGTCAGTAGCAGAAAAAGGCTGAGAAGTTTGTGAAATGCTTAAAAACACAGACATTTGGCATTTTATTCAACAGTTCTTAATATCATTAAAGGGATGAGGCTGAAAACGAAAACTGGGTGAGCGTGTTCTTGAGATTCGTGGATGACACTATATTAAAAACAGACATTACTGTGTGGGAACATTTCAAAAAATGTCTGTGGACGCAGTTCTTTGCCGCATCCTCAATCACAAGATGAAATTCTATCATTCAAAGAAATCCTACAGGCATATTCAACCATTACAACAAAGGGCCGAGACACTGCAGGTTTTTTTTCTCCCACTCACAAAAGCAGGTGTTTTCACTGAAGAGCAATCAGTGGAAAGGAATTCAGTGAAATCACCCACTGAACAGACTGGTTGGAAAGAAAAAGTGCAGCGTCTCGGCCGTGTGTGGCAGTGATTGAATACCCCTGCCCCGCATGAACAACAACCGGAGATGATGCTGCGCTTTTGGGAAATGAGCGCATCAAATTCAAAATAACCATATAATTTTCAAAAAACAATGACTTTTCTGAGTTTCAACACTTGGTAAATTGTCTTTGTGCTACGTTCAATAAAATATGGCATTTCATTGCCTTGCACATTACCATATATTGTTTGTAGTGACTCAGCATTTTTGGAAACATCACTGTTTGAAGCAGTTGTGAACATAATATTGCTATTCATTATATTCCAGTATAACAAAATATTTTTAAACATTCATTGAAAAAGGAGAATATTTGTTTGATGATCCTGTGTCGTCCACATTTGCATATCCAACATGTTACTTGAAACTTGCCATGGTTATTGACCACTGTCAGAACTTTACTGTCAACTTTTACGATTGGTGGGGCCACTGTTTGTCATGAGGAGTTGATTTCTCCCTGTGACAAGAAGGCTGAAAAATACACTGCTGCAGTGGTTTCGGTGGTGTAACGTCTTGTAGAAAAAAAAGCAATAGCTTTAATGTGTCTAACTCAAAATACTCCAAACTTGCCATGATTATTGACCACTTGAATCTCCATCTAGTCAACTTTTAAGTTTAATAGTGCCACTGCTTTTGGAGGTGCAATTGCACAAGAAAACAAGAAAAGAATTTATAATGTATAAGTGTGTCCGTCCATCTATCCATCTTCCACTTATCCGGGTACAGGTTGCAGGGCAGCAGTCTAAACAGACATGCCCAGACTTCTCTCCCTGTAGCCACCTCCTCCAGCTACTCTGGAGGGACCCCCAGGCATTCCCCTGCCAGCAGAGAGATATAGTCCCTCCAGTGTGTCCTGGGTCTGCCCTGGGGACTCCTCCCCATTGGACATGCCTGAAACTCCTCTCCAGGGAGGCATTCAGGAGGCATCTGCATCAGATGTCTGAGCCACCTCAGTGGCTCCTCTCGATGTGAAGGAGCAGTGGTAAACTCATTTCAACCACTTGTATCCACTTGGATCTGATATTACTCGTCATGACCCAAAGCTCCTGACTGTAGGTGACGGTGGGAATATAGATCGACTGGTAAATCGAGACCTTTGCCTTTCGGCTCAGCTCCTTCTTCATCACGTCTCCATTACTGCCGACGCTGCACCAATCTGTCTGTCAATAATGTATGTGTCTGAAACTATTAAGTTGAAACCTGCCATATTTTTTACCTCTCTAGAAGCTTCATTGTGTCAGCTTTTGGGATAGGTGGCACAAATGTGTTTGGACAAGGGATGCTACTGTTTGTAATAAGAGGAGTTTGAAAAATACACTGCAGAGTGGGCAGTTAAAGACAAGCTGCCCACTCTGCAAGCTTTGGGTTCAAGGTAAAAACAAGAAACCGCTGCTATAATTAATAATGTTTTGACACTTATTTTTTGTAAATTGTTTGCAAGTTTTATTCACAGTGCTGTGTGACATAAATAATATGGTGCAACATTACAAGCAAATGTGCTAAACTACAGAAACAAAGGCAGTAATCTTTAAAGAAAAAAAGTGCATTAAAGAAGCTGCTGTGCCCTCAGGCTAAAGCAGAGTAATTACTTTGAGAGCAGATAAATGTGACATGGCTGACATTTGAAAGCAGCTACAGGACACCGAGAACTACAATGCATGTACACTGTGTCCAAACACATACCAATACTTTGTATCTGTCTCCAGCACACTCATGCACCCTGACTCGAGGCACCCATGCACTCTCTGCTGTGATTGGTGTGCTGCTGCAGAAACTCCAAGCAGGCTGTCAGGTACTACGAGCTCTTCATTAGACACAACACTTTCGCAGCCATGCCCAGCACCATGTAATAGAATTTATAGAGTGGTAGTTGAATTACGCCTCCTCCTCCTCCTCCTAAAGGCCCCAGCTGAAAGAGTGGGGAGAGATGGGACCATCTAAAGCCATCAACAGTGTGCTATAAATTGATTTTAGGCTTCTTGCATTAGCACATGGGGAAGCGATGTAGTGATATTTGGTTACGGAATCTTAAGTCTGAAAACTCATTGAGATAGTCATACCTGATTAGCGAACAGCTGTGTGATTGGGCTAAAACCATTCTTGACAGGTTGCGCTGGGAAGCTGCTGATTCACTTTGCGTTGTTTTGTTCACAGTCTCTCAACAGCACTGGACTAAATCTATTTTTAGATTCAATAGCCCATCTTTTTTCCCTCACTCAGGGTGAGATTTAACTCAATGGAAAGGATTTCAAGTCCCGAGTTATCTGAGACCAAAGCAAGGGTCCGTGTAGCTCCACATACATAAATTAAAATCAAGTAAAATTTAGCCGTATTATAGATGGTGCTATTTTTTAAACTGAGTTTTAATTCCAGGTACATTTTATATATATATACACATATATATATACAGTCAGAGACAAGACAAGACAAACTTAAAAATATATATATCTATATCCCTTACATGCATTAAATAGTGTTGATGGCGATACAAACAATCAATCCATGCAATACCTTCAAAGGCCATCCACACAAAAACAAATACATTTTTAAAATTAAATTTTAAAACCAGGTCCCAGAGTGAACAAATGTCAAAACGCCACCCTTACATTTCCATGTTTACAACCCATCTGCATCTCTTCTGAAATGACAGGCCCACTTCTTTCTTAACCCACATGCACTAAATGGCCAACAACAATGGCAGTGGATTACAGTGTTGCATTTGTGTTGCAGATGCTACTGAGCTTGTTATGGCTTTTACATTATCTTCTGCCACTGTGAGCAACAAGTGGACTTGTAGAACAGCACACCCCACACTTTTGCTTACATTGCACAAGTTTGATGCTCAAGCTCCATGTCTTCTTCTCAGTTTTTGCTGAATTTCTGTGGCAACATTACTGCGCCACTTACAGGCCTGGCATACTGTGTATACTACAGAGTATTCAGTAGTTTTGTGTGGACATATTTATTGAGACAAAGATTTTTAAAAATGATTTTTTTTCTGTGTGGAAAAGGCTTTAGTATCAGCCAAAAATATATTGTAATGATAATATAAAGGAATACATGAATAAGGGAGAAAAGTAATAACTACAGATCTGGCATTAACTGTGGTAGATGCCCATCTTATTTTTCAGCTGCAGTCTTCCTGTGGTTTTATCTGCAATAAACACCTTTTTAAACCGTTCCCTCCCTTTTGTTATGCTAGGGTTTTGTGGATTCAGCCAGGAAACGATATCATTTTTTTTCCATTTATAGGGAAATTCTCAATAGAGACACTAGGATTTTATCTGCCACGTTGTTCTGAGGTATACCGTGATAAGCAATAAATAAACCATGAATAAATAAATCAATAATAAATACATGTAATATTCCTTACAGCCTACATTTTGAAACAATAGATTGAGTTTTGAAATTAGTTATTTGTGTCTTGCTTTAAATTTTTCCTCCCATTCTTCACCCGTTAGTTCTAACTCCCAGTTTTCTTTAACATCCATGCTGTAATCATTAGATTTGTGCTGTACTCCCTCATACATTTTTATGAGCCCTTTCTTTCCCTGAGAGTGTCAGTAACATTTTCTCTAATTTCCATGAGCATTGAACTGAGGATTTTAGTTGATCTATTCCCTACACTGTAAAAAATAAATAAATAAATAAATAAAAACACTAACATAATTGAAGCTTACATAAGAAATAGTTGGACCATTATGTAAAATGCAAATTAATAATAATGGACTACTTTATTTTGACTTAATATAAATTTAAGTGCTTCAAGTATGGAACGTTTAAAAAAAGTTTAATTCATATTTTACAACCTTACATCTACTCAATATTATGTTGCCACCATTTCTAAGGAACTGATAGAGACATTTTTTACAGTGCTGGTTTAAATTAATTGTACATAAGGCCAGAGGTCTGGAAAAATGTCTGCACCATGCACCATCATAAAGTCGATTAAACATTACGTCATATAGTAAAACTATATTAACACCCATTAAACAAAACAACATGGTAGCCTGACTTGCTACAAAGTGCCACGTTCCCTGACCTGATATTATCCAGTATCATCACAGACTATAAATTTACTTAAAAGCATAATCTTCAATTGTTAGGGCAAATTGGTGGGCCTCAGGCTGCACACTGTGGGAGAATAGGAGCAAGTGTTCTGCATATTAGCCTGCCGCTCTGTGCCAGTCTAAAGTTAACATGACTTTCATTACATGCCCCTTCCTTTGTGAAGGTCCCTGCCCAATGAAGATTTATCTCTGCACGTCTTTTGGAGATGTAAGATTCTAATAGATATTTATGGTTGGGCTGTTTTTAATCTAAGAGGAATAGTAACATCTGTGGTAAATTTGGGTTGAATAAGACTTTCAATTTGTCATACGCAAAAGTACAGGCTGTAAATGCATCTCTGGAAGAGTGAAGTGAGACATAAAGGTGTTTATAACTGCTCACTTTTACTATAATTACATAACACTGATTTGATTTCATTTAATACCCAAGTGAATGTTAAGAAAATTTCTCATAACTGTGGGATTCATTCTTATTCAGAAAGGAGAAGATGGAATAAGTGAACAATGCAATGCTCCAAATGGAGGTTAAAATGTTTCCAATCTCATCAGAGAGCAACAGGATTTTCTGTGCATGGTTCTGATTGTGTAATGCAAATGGGTCTGCACTCATGCCATTGCACAAAAGCTTTTGTGTAAGTGCATATTCCTGTTCTTTATTGGAAGCAATTGTTGCCATTAAATTCTACAAGGAGTCACATGAGGTGCATCCAAACTCTTAGAGAAAGAAAGGCCAAGGTCTGTCAGGCCCATTATTAAAATACAGATTGCTTCCTTTCCATAATGGGAATCTCACACATCTTTCACCGACGAGGCGTGTGAATGTGTATTAGGCTTGGCACTAGGTCGGGAAGAATTAGTTTCATTTGCATTATTCATCGACCTAACAGGCAGTCACATCTATCAAGGCCTAGGTGACTTGCCGTTGCAGAATTTTAAATATTACCTTTAAGATATACACAAGGTATTTACTGAGGCAATTTTCTCCAAGAGAGTTTTGTAGAGTGGTCACGACAGTATATATACACCCGGGACTTGGGCTGCAGACAACAGCCTGATGGGCTAATAATTGGTTGATTTCTGAACAGCCCGTGAAGTTTGCTTGGGATGAAAAAAAAAGCTGAGTCCATTAAAAGAAAGCTTACTGTGTTGTGCTTGAACAACGAAATAAACAGCACTAGCAGGAATGGCGACCGGCCAATGAATAAACTTGTATGCTGTATCAAATGCAGCATAGATGGGTAATCAATGCAGTGCAGTTCTCTTTCCGATAAGCCCATCAGTTAGGGTTGATTACTGTCATCAGCACTAATTAAGCAGACCAGAGTACCTCCATCCATATGCAGTTGGGAGACAACAAATACTGCAGTTGGTCAACAATAAACTGAAGCCAGACTGCAGTATATTGCCAGACTGGCATAGAGGACCAATAGAGTTTACACACTGTAATACTTTTCCTTTATTGTCTTACCCTTAAACTCATCCCAAGATGGTCCAAAGTGGTGCCACATACAACAAAATAAAACGAGCAGTGGCGGGAAGTTATTTTAATGTGTATTTCACAGAATCAAGGCTTCTGATTGAACATTTTGGGGACATATTTTACCTGGATCTTTCTGGAAATGTTGAGCACTGAACACTTCATTTTCACCACGCCAGTGAACTGTTAATGGGTCAATTTGTGCCTTTATTGCAGACATTTATAAAGGGAACAAAATTAACAAAGTAATCCACTAAACATGTTCATGTTTTTGTCTGTTTTTGTTAGATTACATGGAGTGGATTATGTATTGTGAATACTTTATATTTTTTCCAGTATTCTCTTACAGCAAACTACATGTATGAGTGTGAATGGATGCATAGAGCATTAGACACAGCACAATACTGCTGAATCATTTTACAGCTTTGAAATAACTGGGATTTAATATGATCTTTGGGGATTGTTTTGTGGGTAGTACTGTATATAAGTAGCAGTGGTTAGAAAAGTGTGACTTATACTTTTCCAAATAAGAGGAAAGATTTTGTCAGGTCGGCATATAATGAATTAAACATCACATCTCTGCTAAATTTATCAGCACAGAGGCAACTAAATGTATCCCCACAATTTTAAAGATTGCCCACTAATTTTACATCAGCCAATCTATGACCTGCATACAGATGTAGCAGGTTTCATTTGGCCACTTTACTGCCAAAGCGTGGCACTAACGCCGCGGCGTCAGAAAAGGGGGGTCATGTGGGGGTGCAGTCTAAGCTCCCAACA
>JAQQAE010016276.1:0-11808 GCA_029823295.1 Pseudamia nigra
TGTTTGTTGATCTTTTGTTTCATGTTGTTAAATGTCTTGTATCAGATGAGTTTATACCTTCAGTGTCCTACAATTGTGCAAACATTCGGGCAGTGTACTAAATCAAGCTCAATGGGGAAAACATAACAAAGCACTTTAAAACCTCTCTAAAACAGCCTTTTGCAGATTTTCCACATTTAAGTATGTGGTGCAAACTTTCAGTTCGGTATAGGTAGTGTTCATCCTAAAACCTGGCAGGCTCGCACTGTGCTTTCTGCTTTTGTACTTCTCTTAGCAAGGGAATTCTCCCATTTGGTTGCTTTTTAATGGAGAGATTTGTTTCCAACTGCTAACTCAAGACTAGCCAACTCTTCAGTGAAGATGTCTCAATAGTGTTTGGGAATTCAGGCCAAGTCCCCTCTCTCTCCCACTCTCTCTCTCTCTCTTTCTCTCTCTAACACACACACACACACACACACACTTTTTCCTCTTTTGCTCTCCCTCCTCTCTCCCTCTCTGTCCTCCCATCTGTGAGTTCAGATGAACAGAAGTCTCCTGGGGCTTTTCATTGGCCGGGCTCCACGCTAAGAGGCAAGCTAATTGGCCAGCTGGGGCCCAGCCGGTTGCTGGAGACAGGGCATTGGCCGAGAGAAGGGTCAAGTGGCATGTCATTGGTCAGATTGGCCGGTAACCTGGCAACACTTGAGGCTTCCCCTCTTGAGGAAAGCCGGTGGAAAAAAAAAAACAACACTCAAAAAAAAAAAAAAAAAAAGAATTACTGTTGAGCATAATATGGCAACAGCTTTTCTGTAAAATGGGAAGATGATGCATAAGATAACTGGCCTAAAACACATTAATAAAGCACAAATTAGCTCCTGAGCACCCTTGTGATTTGAAAACTGTTCCAGGTTCTTGGCTACTTCGAGGAACCTAAAATATAAAACTTGTTCTGGGTTGGTTAATACTTTTTTGTTTACTACATGAGTTCATGTGTTTTTTCACAGTTCGGATGTCTTCAGTATTAATGTTGAAAATAATAAAAAGAAAAAATATTGTGTTTGATAGCAGTAATGTCAAGTTCTTTAATGTATGAGCATGTGTCTTATCTGTCTTAAATAGCAGGTTATTCGATATGAGGAAATACTGAATTAATGCAAAAGTAGCAAATTTATACTGAAGGGAAGTGCATTTTATGGTCAAGTTTAACAGCCATCTTAATATTATTTTTTAACTACAGTTGCAGAACAGGTGTGTGACAATAAAATTGCTTTTAATCCGGTGAACAATAGATTTGCATGTGTAAGTCTGCAGTGCAGAGAGCTATCTGTCAGACCTGTCAATCAATAACATCCTTCTATTTGTCCTATGGTCTTAATAATGGAGCAGAAACAGATTACACTTACTGAGCGACCAGATAAACAGTTTCATTAAAAAATTATATCTGGAAAGCTTTATTTTCTTGGTATTTCTAGGTATACATCTGCACTCGCTTCTGTTCCAAGTGCTGTTGTTTCCCCTTCAGTCCTTCCAGAAGCTACATGAAGGTTTGCATACATACAACCTTTCAATCGTCACTTTTCCAAACAACCCAGATGAAATTTTCTTTCTTCACAGCCTCCATTATTATTCGCAAAGTAAGGAAAACTCATGCAGTGCTTAATTTAATGTGACTGAACAATGACCAGCGTTGTCGTCTCTCTGGTGAGCTCTGTCAGAAAGACACAATCTCCTTTTCTCACTGAAGGTTAATTTATATCCACCTCCACCATTTTATTAAGTAGCAGAGTGAGCTAATCCAGAGGAAATGAGAGGTGGAGGTTAGTCGCCGAGGATTAGTCTGGTCCCAGGACATCAAACATTCCTTTCCCACCCAGGAGATAATCATAACCAGGTTAGCCAGGAAATTAAGTGACTGCCTTCAAGAGCGTTTTTTAATCCCTGTCTAGCTCTCTCCTTACATTTCTCTTTCTTTCCCATCCATCTCTCGTTCTCGTCTGATTTTTTTCTTCTTACGCCCATCCCCCGTCTACCTCACCTAGACCAGAGCTTAGTCCACATCCTGGCCAATCGGCGGCAGACTGCTTGTGTCTGCAAGAAACTTCATCTCTGTTTCTATGATGGTGATAAATGGGACTATGCTGTCTGTACTGAACCTAATATCTGATCTAATATCTGCTTTCAGAGATTTCAGACAAATTGAAACCAGCCAGTGGATTTTAGTAATTTGGTATGTCGAACAGACTACAAGCTTCTGTCTGTGATCGTCTTTAAACATCATTGAACCAAGAGTTTTATTTAGTCCACAGAGCAGGTATCCAGGTCAGGTTCATCACATACGGCACAGGAAGGTTAAACAAGCCTTTGTGTTTTGTCTCATTCCTTTGTGTGGCCATTTCATTGCTAATGTGACCTACATACAGTAAATAACATGTTGCTCTGATTTTGTGCCTTTGTGCATCTGTACATAGTGTCTTTTTTATGAATTCAGGCCCACATACTGAACAAAATCAGCGTGGCAAGTGGATTTCTGCCCCCCTCTAATGCATATCATCCAGCACAATAGCAAATTTTACTACTGTTATACACTTGCGTGTCATTTTTTTATATCCCAGTCTTATTCATCCTTCTGTGTCTTTGCACAGGCGTAAACATCACACTTATACATTTAATAATAATAATAACAAATTGACCTTAAAAAGCTTCATTTGTACTTCACTCATTTGTTTCCCCTAGTCCTGCAACTGAGTGCCTCATTTATTCCATAGAGCCTTTCCACAGAAATATCTACATAGGACAAGGTCGCCTCACCTTAATCCATTGTTTCTGTCCTGACTCGTCTCCAGTTACACATTTGTAACACTCATTAGCACCCCTAAAGCCTCCTTGCACAAGATGTGGTGAGAATTGGTCACTCGCAAGCTGTTTTCACTCCCAAGTTGTCAAATATTGCCACTTGGTCATGACCCGCTGGTGTCTGTTTTCAACCCCAGTGAGACTTCTGCAGCATAATTTTTTAGCGGTGAGGATGCCTAATAGAAGTCAGAGTAAACTGACATCAACAGTGACAACATGAGTCAGGTGAGGTTGTTAATTAGCAAAATCCTTAGTACGGGGAGGTTGGGGTCGGTCAGGTGACATTACTAGGTATCAAAAACCTTAGTAGGAGGTGGTTGGGGTGAATATGGTAGAACACAAAAGCATGTGGAGACTAGAGTTTGCATCCCATATCATGCTGTGTGGATCTGAGTGTTCTGTGTTTCTTTCTCGTCTTTTCTTTCCTTGTTTTTTTTTTCCCTTTTACTGGCCATTTTTTCGTAACACAAGTCGGAAAATTACAATTTGGAGTACCTTGTTTGTTGAAACGCGACACCTCGAGCAAGCATAAACATGTGATGAGCAGGGAAGAAGTATGTGATGGAGTAATAGGCTCTGACAAAACAGTTTTAAGAGGAAGGATCTGCAACAACCCGCCTGTAAATATTCAAATACTGTTCACAAAATATTGACTAAATTCCTAAATTATCAAGTGTGCATCTACTTTTTTAACCAATGCGAAGATGTAAGAAATTGTGCATCTGGATTTCATCCCAAGTTATAACTGATGCACTTTTTTTTTCCCCTGATACTTTGATACTTTTGTGCCAGTGCATCCGTGGTGAATCCTGTAATCTCTGATATAGCAAGTCTATTTTGGAGTCATTGTGCACTTTTTTGCTTGCATGTTTCATATGAGTTTGACTTATAATAGTACTGTATATTTCACTGAAAAGCTTCAAGTGATGATGGCGAATGATGGTTTTTTTTGGTGATTATAACCTAAAATGCAATTCTGATTCCAAAACGTATTGATGTAAAATGACTTCCATTATAAACACTTCAAACTCATAACTTGTAGTTTGAAGCAGCAGCATCATTGTTAACATAATGTTATTATTATAAATTATATCTTTATATGGAGGCCCATCTGTGGCAGAAGGGTAATGACTAACAGACATACTTTTTTACAGGAATTGCCATTTTTTACTGCAGGTACTAGAAGGAAGGGAAGAGAAAAACCAAAACACAAGGAGACCAGAACAACCTAAACATGAAGAGCACAAGACTGGACATGAAACATGTCGAGCCTCTGTCAGCACGACACAGGAGACGAGAGGTCAAGACTTTCATAAGATTAGAGAGGCTGAAAAATGCAGGAAATGTAGGGAGGAATCAAAAGATAGCCTGACCATCACTACCCCCAACTGGAGCCAATCATGTCAAAGAGGCAGAGAGTGTACAAGGGAGGCAGAGAGAGAAAGTGTCACTTTCATCCTATTACAGCTCCATCTAACCTACCACAGTAGCCACCTGCTACCCACTGTCACACAATCACACACGTACAAACTTATATTTCCAGTCCTGTATTAAGATTCTGTCCATGCGCACTCTACTTTTTTCTTTTCCCGCAGAACTGGGCGCTTTTGTGCACTTATGCTCTTATGCTAAGTCCTGCTCATGAGATATCACAGAGAAATAAATAAATAATGCGAGAATCCACAAATGAGAAAAAGCCTTGGAGATTTTCTGAGCGAAGGGGCTGATATTATAAAAATGGCATAGGCAGAGTCAAAATTTACCCTGCTCTCTCCCTTCATATCTTCATCTTTCTCGGGTAAATTATCTCCTCTTTTTAACCCCAGCGTCTTTTCACACTCCTAAACTTGCCTCCCTCTTTCCTCTTTTCAGCCCCAGTTGGAATTCACCTTTCTTTGTTTGAGCTAATCCTCCAAGGGGAAGTTTTTTAAGTCGGGAAGTTTGGGATAGAGAGAGAGCGCAAGACACAGATGGAGAGTGGAGGTAGCGGGACATTCTATATATATATATAATATCTAAATACTGTATGTGGTGGGGAGGAATTATCTCCCTTTACTTTTACTGTACCTTTTCTCCTCATCCTTCTCGCTGTCCTGCCTCACCCCTGACTCTCACTTTCACTCTCTCCGTCCTCTTATCAACTCCCCACCTTGCACTTTCAAGGACAAGCTTAACAGTTAAGAACCCCAAGGACTGGATGAACCAGTGTGTGTCAGTGTGCATGTGTGTTAGTTTGAAATGCTGATTTAATGTCTATTCTTTATAAATTTTATTTCACTGCGTGTATAAAACGAGGCACCACTTGCACATAGATTCAGTGTGTTCACATGAGGTTAGATTGTGTGTTTGTGTGTGCGGTGGTGAGTGTGTATCACCGAAGGCTCTGCAGCAGAGACTAATCCTATCCTCTGTGCTATTCGCCTTACCTTTCCTCTTAGTATCATTTATTTATCCCCAACTCTCTCACTTTCCACAATTTTTCCTCTCTCTCACTCTGAAAAATACAAATATCAAAATGCTTTTACAAAAATAGCTGTAAAAGCTCACAAATGGCAGCTTTTTCACTTACGTTCTCCATTGTGCATTGGTTATTATCATCATAGACTGCATAGACTACCAGTTAAAAGTTTGGATACAGCTGCCCCTGTAGTGTTTTCTCTGTGTTTTTATCATTTTCAGCATGGTACATTAATTCTGAAGACATTCAAACTGTGAAAGAACATGTATGGAATTATGCAGTAAACAAAAAAGTGTCAAACAACCCCTTTTTCCCTCTTTCTGTATTATTATATTTGTGCTACAGATTATTTTGTTCAGTTATGTCCTAATCATGTTCATTATTTTACTCGTTGTTGTTAATGTTCATGGTTTTGATCATTTACTTTATTAAATTATTGATTTTATGGATTTTTCCAGTTTTTTCATAGTTTAGTTATTTTTTTCTTGTTAATTGGATGCTTATTTTGACCATTTTGATTTTCATAATGTGTTATTTCCGTTACTGGACAAAGCCACAGGAGCTACTGGGGAGGGGCTAAAGAGCTACATGTGACGCAGGAGGTGCAGGTTTCAGACCCCTGGTGTAAATTCTTTACACAATTGTGGATCTAAGTTGTACATCAGGGATAAATAGCAAATTATTTAAGAAACTGAAGTTCTGAAAGTCTGACTCACCAGACAAGTCAGCTGTCAATCACAACAGTATCTGTCGGCCAAAACAGCCACACCCTTCATTGTGTATAACTTAAACCCTTAATATTTACAGGGTTGAAACAAAATTCACCCCATACTATGTAACGAACATGAAAATCAGTTCCAGAGTCCAAGCCAGTCATTGGAACATGGGGTCTGCCGGGACGGGGTCACTTTTACAACCAGCCTCATGTGACTCTTGGTAAAACTGTACATTTTCAACATTGGCTTCATTTTTCAGCCCTGGAGGTTATGGTATGGAGCATAAGGCAACTCTCCATGGAAATGACTGTCCTCGTACATAAGTCACCAACTTTTGTGTGTGTGTTGTCATCTGCTGTGAGTTCGCCGAGATGCCACCTGCCTGATAACTTTTAAATGGCATTTTAAAAAAAAGGCTTTCATTTGACTGATAGGCCTAGACGCTGATATGCATACAAACACACACAAACCTCATATGCAGTCACACACAGTCCTGCACCAGCCCATACTAAACAAACAGGATATGCTTTGCATTAAGTAGTATTATTCGCTGTATTCATGGGAGACGCTCTAAGCTGCATGCTTTGGGGAAAATTGACCTTCAGTGGTCTTAATTGTACCACAGGCTCAACAGCGCTGTGACATTTAACTGTGCTCCAGTCTTAATTCTTAGCCCTTTATTCTAGTGCTTTGCTGACATTTCACTGGGAAGAGGTTTGTGAATAAAAATGCTTGGTGGTTCTTTGGTGCTGTAAACAAATACACACATTTTCCCGCGATTATTTTATTCTTTCACTATCTCCGTCTGCCTCTCGTACAGTTCTGCCGGACTTTTGTTGTTTATCACCTTCAGTCTTTTGGCTGCAGCACTGCGAGCCTCGGCAGAGCTGAGTGAGATTTTATAGCCCGGTCGCACAAAGTGACAAAATGGTGTATGTCCGCAAAGGTTTTGTGGGGTTGTTGATCAATAGCAATGACTCAGCGATACTTTTGCCAGGTGCTGAGATTTCTGGTTTTAAAAGTTTGCCTCTGTGCACAGCTTTCACCGTGACAAACACATAAACAATCTGAATGCTTAGGTCGTCCTTTACTCACGTCTGAATCCTGATGCGACACCTACAGTTACAGTTGTTTGCACCAGAAATTCAGTGTATCCAAAACTGTTTGTGCTCAAAGCCCAAAATTTGGCAACTCCTTGAGAGCCAATCTCAAGAATCCATTTAGCATTAGTATTTCATTTTGAGTGATTTAAGCTGTGTAAGAATGAACAAAACATGCAGCAAAATTACTAGCGTAATCCAATGAAATTAAAAAAATGTCCACAAAAATGACCAAAATGGTCCAAAAAGTGACCTAAAACTGGACAAAACTAATCCACGAGCTGAACCAAAAATAATCAATGCACGGTAATAAATTATCATTCAAGTTGATAACAAAATGAACAGAAATGTACAAGGAAGAAAAAGTGAACAAAATATTGTAATGCGGACAATAATGAACAAGATAATCATGAAAAAAAATCGGAAATGGACAAAACAAATCAAGGCAGTCAACAAAATATCAATAAAAATGAGCAAAGTAATCAGGGAAATAAATAAAAATGAACAAATGAATAAACAATATGACCAAAATAGGCGAGAAAATGAATTAAAAAGCACAAAAATATCCACAAAATGAACACAAATAATTAAGAAAATAAAAAAACAATCAACAAGATAATGCACACAATGAACTAAATATTCAGAAAATGAATAAAAATGAATCATGATCAAGAAAAAAACTATACAATTAAGAAAAGGATCAAAATGAACAAAATAATTAAGGCAATGAAGAAAATATTCACATAATTAACAAAAATAAATGAAAAATGAGCAAAATGGTAAGAAGAATTAATAAAATTCTAGCGAATGGATGAAGATAAAGAAACGCTAAATCTAATGAACAAAATATTTTTTTAAAATGAACAAAATAAAAAGAAAGTAATTAAAAATGAAGAAAATAACAAATATGATGAACAAAATAATCAAGGAAATACATAAAAATAAACAAAATAATGAATGCAATGAACAGAATTGTCAGAAAAATGAATATACACTATGAAAGTAGTAAACTAATCACAATAGTCAAGAGAACAAAGGAAAATGAATAATAAATATAATGAGCATAATCAAGACAATAAAGATAAGGGAAATAATAAATGCAACAAACAAAATTTTCAGAAAAGTGAATAAAAACTAAGAAATAATACATTCAATGAATGAAATAGTCCAGAGAATGAATACATTTAAAGAAAACACTAAACATAATTAACATAATAATCAAGAAAATAAATAATAATATGAAAAATAATAAACATAATGAACAAAATGGTCAAGAAAGTGCGTAAAAATGAAGAAAAAAACAAATGGGTGACCAGTACAAAAAATGCCCAACCCACCCTATGTTTGCCTCATACTACTGCATATAAGTTTTTGTTATTGCTCCTTTAAGAAACTGCATGTAAGCATATGAAGCATTTGTCAAAAGCTTTCTTAATCAATATTATTTGCTGACTATTTCCATGAATTGATCAAACCTGTCAGCATCCATCGAGGGCATAAAGCCCATGTGAAGGGGGGAAAAGGATGACTTTGGCAGAACCGCTGCCTCCTGTGTCATTAACACAGACTCGTTAGAAGAACGATGAACGAATGAAAGGCCTCATTTGAATAGCCGTGTGTGTGCTGAGGTGAGCTTGTGTGTGAATGCATGCGCTTGTGTACTCTCCTTCCTTTAGTGCTACTTTGTTAAGAGGCTGTAGTAATTAGCCTGATAAAACGGATGGCTTTTCACCAGCAGCTGCAATTACTGCTTTCTTTAGGATGAATGGACAGATCGACCGGGGTTTGCATTAAACGGGTGCACGGTGAGTTGTAGAGGAAGAATAAGGCCGGGATGAATGAAGAGAGGGAAGTGTGCACGGATGGAACGAAGAAGAAGAGAGCGTGAGTGGGGAAGGCGGAAATTAATGGCCTTGTTTTGCCGTGTCCTCAACAGGATGGCATCACAGCTCGCTGCATGGTGTAGGGAATTGTGTGGAGGATGTATGTACGTACGTTACCGGTTAAGTTTGAACACACCCACTCTTGTAGCAATTTTTAAAATTATTTTTTACCATTTTTCAACATTGTACATGAATACTGACGACATCCGAACTGTGGAAGGACACGCCCACAATATGTTTTCTTTTTTCGACTAGCCAAAGCCACATTTAGCTTTGATGACAGGTTGTGTCTTGTCATGAATTAGTTATGCTATTTTGTGCTTTTAGACCTCAGTTGTCTTGTGCAGAGAAAGCAGAGGTGAGTTCACAGCCCTATTAGTGCTTTTACAACTACTGTGCAAATCCATGTTATGGCAGGAAATGCTCAGTTACAGAGGAGACCAACTCCGTTCCACTGCCCTGCTTGTTTTCCAACTGTCTCTGCCCACCCACTGTGTCTTCCAGCTTCTAATGGACCTTATGCACAGCTCCAACAGATTAATCAAAGTGAGCCTGACTGTTGTGGTTGTGACAACTAACGTCTGGCACACCTGGATTAATCAATTTGCCCAACAATGTAAGGCAGGAAATAAAAGAGCTGGCTTGAGCTGTGCACAAGGTCCAGTGACGGAACACAGCTGATCCAGATTATCAGCAGTGGGTAGGGCGGAGATCGATGGACAACCAGCAGGGCAGGAGCTGCCCACCCCTGCTTTAAGAAATGAAGGTCAGTCCATCTGACAAATCTCAATAACTTTGATTGTGTCTCTAAGTGCAGTCACCAAAACCATGAAACACTTTTCTGAAACAGGTTCTACGAGGACCGTCCCAGTAAAGGAAGAGCATGAAGAGGACATGTTTATTAGAATTACAAAACTCAACCTCACGAGAGCCAGTTTCATCATAGCGTGTGGGGATTTTCTTGACTGCTCTCGGGGAAACATTCAATATAACTGAGATTTTTCAGATTGACTTGCCTAAATTTCTTAACGTGATGGACTGTCTTTCCTCTTTACTTAACGGAGTGTTTCTTGTCATAGTACAGATTTTCCACAGATTAACTAAGGCATTCTTGTGACTTGAAAATCATTCCAGGTGTATCTGATGAGACAATGCCATGAATGTGTAAATCTGTCATCAAAGATAAATGTGGCTACTTTGAACATGTTTCTGGGTTGTTTGACACATTTTTGTTCGTGACATAATTCCACACATGTAATTGCACACTACTGAAGGAGAAGGTGTGTCCAAACTTTAACAATATTAGCAGTGTATGTGTGTAGGGAGAATGTAAAGGAGTGAACTAAATGTTATGTGAGTTTGGAAAGGAAATGAAGTAGAAAAAAAATACAAACTCGCATACATCTGGTCATTTCTAAAGCTGGAGGGAGCTTTACTTCATGCACATGTTCACACAAAGCGAGCAGCCATTTCAGCCTGTGGAGACTTCGAGCCATATTACTAATATAATTTTTATTAACCCCGAGATCCCAGAGAAACAATCACAAAGCGACCTTTCAGAAATCCACTGAGACTTTTCAGACTGGCCAGACTAAAAAAGAGTTCAATCTGGAACACCAAAACAAAGTTTGTAATCCATTTTTTGGGAAATGTCATCACTGCCATTTAAGGTGACACCTAAGCCAGCAGCAGCACAGCCACGGGCACATTTGTGGATTATTTTGTTTTTTGTTTTTTTTTTCATTTTACTGTACATTTTTTCTTACAGTACTTTTTTTAAATTCTTGGTTGCTTTTTGAACGAGTTTTGGTCAATCTGTGGATTACTTTGGTAATTTTATTTGATCATTTTTGTTCTTTCTTTAATTATTTTCTTCACTTGTGTTCATTTTGTTGATTATTCAACAAAATGGTAACTTTGTGTTAATTTTTTTCAATTTCTCTGTGATTTTAATTTTCAGGGGGCCGGTTGGAGTTTTTGCATTATTTCAGTCATTTTTGTTCATTTCGGTGATTATTTTCTTCATTTTTGAACATTTCGGTAATTATTTTTTGTCAGTGTTGAATACAGTTTCTTGTCACTTGTGATGTTTTCAAATTTTAAATTCTACTGACTCATGGGGGTGGGATTAATGCACATTAGCTTCACTATGATTAGTTATGACTTTTGATGTCACAAATCACAAAAATTGAGGACTGATAGCTCTGAGCAGTTTGACAGTGTCATGGTTTTCACTGTACATCACAGACTTCACCGTATATACATTTTAAAAGGTGGATTTTATAGCATTGGACCCTTAATAGTGTCTAAAAAACTTCAAATTATACACTAGCTGAGGACTTTCTGTTGTATAGTCATTCTCATACCTACTGTATCACATTTATAATTTGATTCCAATTCCGGATAATGCTCCCTAGCCCTCAGGTTATTAAAGGGCCAGTACACTGCAAATATGCTAAAGGGATTTAATAACACACCACTACATTTACTTGTCAAATCACTGGTGTAGATTATGTTTTGTGTGTTTTAATGAATATTCTAACTTAATTAGTTACAAAACAAGATCTCTCCTCTTCTCCCTCCTTCCTTTCTTTCTCCATCCTCCTCGTCTCTCCTCATCTCTCACCTCTCCAGTCACCTCATTGTCTTGTAATACTGTGATACTAACTTGCATCTTCCTGTAGTTTTGTGCTTCCTCCCTCTGCCCTAGGTCTTTATGTTGCTCGGTCTCCTGATGTTTTTGCTGTGTGTTTGCTGGTTCTGGACCGGTCCAGTGTTTGTGTTGTTTGTTGTTCTATCGCTACTCTTTTCTTTTGTCT
>JAQQAE010016278.1:0-11807 GCA_029823295.1 Pseudamia nigra
TTCTTCCACCTGCGCTCAGCTCTGCGACACTCACGTCTGACAGCGCGAGTTCTGTCATTAAACCAGGGCTCGGATTTAACTTTGGGCTGCCTGGTTTTTAGTGGAGCCACAGAGTCCAGCATGGTTTGGCAGGACGACTGAAACCAGGAGCTGAGCTCGTTCGTATCTGACAAAGCAGAGTCGGGAGGAGCACAGTTCATCTGTTCAAAATCAGCTGAGAACTGAGCAGCAGTGGAAGGATTGAAAATCCGACAGCGCCGGGCAGGTGTGCAAGATGTAACTGCAGTCAAGGACAAACCAACGTCAGATATCACCGGCAAATGATCGGAAAACACAGTGTCACAGATCTCCACGTTAACCACAGACAAACCATATGACATCACAAGATCCTCTGATACTCTTTGCAACGACACAACTAATCCAGTCTGCACCAGCTGCTGATGTATTATTTCTCTGATACGCCCATGAGGGCAGGCTGGATGCTACAGCAACTATGTAATTTGCTATATAATGCCATATGTATAGTGCCATATGATTGCTTACTAAAGAGATGTCCTAATAACCCTTGTGTCAAAGCAAATTAGTTTTGGTAGTTTGATGGATGAGGTCAAAGGTCACCGTTTAGTGCTGAGCCAAACTCACATGGAAGTGACTGATTTGATTGTCCGGAAATACATCTGCAGAAGTGTTTGACGCTAGTGTGAAGTAGAACCCCGGCTCAGCCATATTGAAAATGGAACTAAAAATAATTTTTTACACGGTTTATACATCGGTCATCTGATTTACAGGGATCCAGCAGTAAAATTTTTCAGGCCAGTTTTTCCAGTGTACAAAGACATGTTTTTGTCCTCGTACGGCGCGGTGTTTTAAAATATCCTGTATCTGATACACACCTTATCAGATCCTATTTTGACTTCCTGTAGCTCCGTCTCGTAAAAAGAACCTTGAATAACCTCACCATCAAAATCTTTCAGCTTATAAACAGGTGGAAATTGAGGAATACATTCCGTCACCGTAAAGACTTCATCCGTAAAACTTTGCTCATATTTTTTATCAAACACGCCTCGAAATTTTGATATTCTAACCAAATCACCCTCCTTAAATTTCATTCGGAATTTTTTCTAATCATGATTGGGTAGTGATTCATAAAAGTTTTGAAAAACCTTGAGCGTATTCTCAGAGGACACCTGCACCAGAGGCATTTTAATACTCGAATGATAAGTATGATTATAACTTGACACAAGATCTTGCAAGATTCCCCCGTACCGGGAAGTATTCTTTGCCATAAAGTACTGCCACAGTTTTGTCTTCAATGTTCAGTTAACTCTTTCTACAACGGAGGCTTTTAGGTCGCTTGCTGTAGCAAAATGACTTACTGTGTATTATGTTTGTTCATTAATCCCTCAAAACGTTTGTTAAAAATTACTTCCCCTGATTCGTTTGCAGCCTTTAAGGGATCCGACTTTCTTAAAAGACCGATTCAAAGACGTTAACTACGGCTTCAGCATTTTTTTCCTTTAAACAACGTACATAGGCCTTTTTGGAGAATACATCGATAACCGTCAATAAATAATTATTACCGTCGTTATGCTCTGTTAGGGCTTGCATGTCACAGAGATCCGCTTGAAATTGATACAGGAGGACGTGAGGCAAAAACCCTATTTCTAGGAAAATGTATTCCGGTGGGTTTATGGAGGCGTCCTGTTCGGCTAAAAAATCTTTTACATTTTCCATCTTAATTTTTTTCCCCGAGGCATCTTCCACAGCATATTTCAGGCTTTCCGCACCGCGCTCCCGAATCAAATGAGAACAAGTAGCACAAAAACTTTTAAAAATACTTGCTTTTACTGCTGTAGTTGTAAGGAAAGACAATGTATTCAAATCAGACATTTTTAATAAAAAAGAAGTAAAAACAGCACAGCTTAGAAAGAGAGAAAACTAAAAACATTTTCTTTTACATCACTAAATGAAAATCAAAATTTCCTAATTGTAAAACATATTAAACGCCCAAATCAGTATATAACTACCTAGGATTTTATGTAGAACATAGTGAAGGCGTATCAATTCAAATGAAATGTTTACAGACACATTGTTCACACGGTCATTTTGGTACAACTACAGTATTTACAGGGTAAATACTGTAAATGGGCAGGGGTTACTTCATACATCCGCCATTCAATAACAATGCTTTCAAAACTATCAGCCAAGGTTTGAGAGTTCATAGTCAGTGTTATGTACAATGATGTTCCAGGAATCAGAGGACGAGCGAACACTGTTTAAAATGCCATCAAATCTAACAAAAACAGCATCATTTTTATCATCGCTGTCCTTGATGCAGCGCTCCAGAAACTCACTGTGTTTATAAACAACTAGAAACTCGTGAGTGAATTCATTCACCTTACCACCCAAATTCCCCATATTTTTAAAACACCAGTCCGTTTTCCCCAGTTTTTACCAATCTCACAAACTTGGTTGAGTTTTTCCTGATCATTGCTGATGCACTTTTCATACGTTTCATTTATCGTGGAATAAATGGCCTAAACCGATCCAAATTCATGCAGCAGGGTGAGGATGACGGTATGAGCCCTTGAATCAGAGGAAGAGATTTCTCTCAGGGTCAGTAGCTGCTGAACGGACTTAACACCACGATCGGTGTCAAGTCCCAGTGAGAGGCGGTAGCAATGGAGCCGGAAAAAGTCTTCTTCCAGCGGATCTAGGCACTGCTGCTGCCGCTGGCGTGGGTGATTGATTGATCTGTCAGCCGTTGCATATGTTGTGTACATATTTCTTGACGACGAGGTTCAGCAGAGGGAGCACGGCTCTTTTAATGGTAGTTACTAACGGCCTGGAGATCCAACCATCCACCGAATCCCCGGGTGTAAACTTGGCTGCAGCTTAACTCGGAAGCTGCTCTGCGTGTTTTACCCCATTGCGCTTTGGCGACACATGGTTGCAAGAGTCTTCTTAAGCAGATCAAATCAGCACCGGTCCTACTTTCAACAGACATTGTTGGTGTTGTAGATGTAGCCGTTGAGGGGTTTGATGGGGCCGAGAGTCGCATTTTAAAGGAGACGATGTAGCCAGGGGGCGGGGAGAGAGAGAGGGGCGGGTCTTAGACTACTGTTGGGGGAAATCCAGAGTTTTCCGGACAATGTGGATCATGTGGAAACAAATTGTTTATCTCGCAGGAGTATCGACGCACCAGGTCAAACCAGGCTTCTAACGGACTAGTAAGCAGATTTGTCAAGGCTTCTATTCCAAAATTGCAATAATCCAGCACAAAATCAATGGTGCGCTCAGCTGCCGTACCACCCAGATGTAAACTTGTGCTGACATGCCATGCACCCGAGGGGCCCTTCTGACTCTGCCACGTGGCAGGTCTCTTTCTTGAGAGGACGAATGTTTTCGATCGGGCTTACAAAGCGATCAAACCCGTATCTTATTGCAGGCTCTGCCGTAGAACTGCACGGCACATCCTCATCCGAGACCTCTTCCACCTTCACACGCTTACTGGATGGGTTAGATGAGGCCTTAACATGCGACTTCTCACTCGCAGGGAGTGGTGGAATTTCACCGTCAGCAACCCGCTTCCCCCCGCACGTAGAAAAGACTGCACCACTTCAGTTAGAACACCCCAGTCCACACAGCTAAGCCCGGTTGGAGATCTTTCGGGCAGCTGTGATTCTTGGCGGGTCTGGAACAGGAAGAGCTCATCCACAGATTGGTTGAAAATCCGAAACATCCAAACTGCCCATAACTCTCCAGGAGTAATTTACGCTCAACCTGACCGACCGGCGGCTTCATGAATCACATGCTTCCGAGGGGCTCGTTAACCTGCGTCTCTGTGACCAAAAACACTGGCAGAAGTGATTTAGTCACACAAGCCATTGTTTTCTAGTCTCTCTGGTCAAAACTTGGAGAAGAAATTTCACCATGCTCAAGTCAAAAATTGCAACCTGTTATATACATCTGAACCACTTGGGATCAAACGAAGAGGGAGGACGTCAAATTAATTACACATGTTGAGACATCCCACCTCATGAGAATTGCGAATAGGTAGGAGGGGGAACATTCCCACAATTTGATTGCGAGTAATTAACAAAAGGTCAACCATCTCGTGACCTCGCGTTAATTATTAGAGAAACCGGAAAGGGAGGGGAAGACCCCACACATCTTACTTCCTCCATTACACCCAATTAAACTATGACATTTGACATGTGACCTTTGACCTCATCCATCCAACTACCAAAACTAATTTGCTTTGACAGAAGGGTTATTAGGACGTCTCTCTCGCTCTAGTGTAACATCGTGGTATTATGATTATGACAGGATAAATCTGGGCCAGCTGACTGCTATTGGTATCCAATGCAATGCAATAGTCTAATATATCTGTCATAATGTATTAAATGCTTTGTTGCAGGTCTTTTTTAATGTTTCAATGTATAAATATTACCAGTGCCTCTTTTAAATTGCTTTTATAATTGGGTTTGCATAGCATTTTTTTATGTCAAATATTGTATTTGACCTTTTAAAATACTGTGGAAGTTGGTGTGCTTTTTACCACGAGGACAGGTTTTGTAGAAAAAGAACAAACAATACCAGAAACTGTAAATGCTGACAAAATGTTTTTCATGGCATCCCCATGCCTATCCATGCTTTTACTGGTTCATCCTCAACGAATGGAGGAGTATCCGTGAACTACAGTGAATTCAAGACTCCCAAAGTATTGATTTTCCTTTGTTAAATGTACCGTTATCTTTCCAAAAACCTGTAGTCGCAGCTAGGAGAGAGGCACCTTTTGCTGCCTCACTCTCGCTCTCCCTCTCTCTGTAGTCAGTGAGGATGCTGAAAGATAAATTTAGCCCTCCAGCTCTCCTTCCATCTGCTACCACATGGTTTAGGGCCGTTGCCATAGGAACCACCGCTGGGTGCCTATTAGTGTGAGAAGACGAAATTGACGAGATTTTTAAAAAGCCATTTATACAATATTCTTTTTCTGTGCATATGAATGGATGCCGCATTTCTGATATTTACACAGTATTAGGCTCTGTTTTAATGTAATCTGAGTTAACCAGATGGTCGAAGGCTTTTTTTCCTTCTACTAGTTGTGTTGCAGTGCCAGAGCCTCATGTGCACATTATAAATGTAACTCATGGATCTTTTTGTATTGAACATGTAAGCACCACATTGCATACTGTCCTACGGGAATCACATAACATGATTTGCTGCAAAGCGAAGTTACATTTTTGTACATTGTTTATTGCGCGGTAAAGATGTTCATCATAAGGTCTTACTAAATGTGCACCGCATTAATTTGAAGTTGCAATAGCAAACAGCTGTCTGACTTTACTGAGTGAGAATATTACACCTCGAAGTGTGTTTTCTAGCGCAGCCCTACAACGCTTCAGCCAAAGAGAATCACAGAGGCTGGGAGCCAATGACGGGAAATCAGAATGTGTAAAAAGGAGCGAGGGGGGAAAAACCGCCCGCTAGCTTCATTCTCAGCGAGAGATGCAAATGAACAGTCTGAAGTTAACTCTGAAAGAAGTGTAAATGAGCAGACGCATGATTTTATAAAGCCCTCTAAATGTATTTAAATGTCACCATCATGCATAAATGTGTCAGACTCTGAGGTTAAGGCAGTATTTTGAGAACGATAACTGTCCTCCAACTGTCCTCTTAGGTCACATACTATACCTGTCTGACCTACATTATTTACTCTCACTGCAGAAGATTTAGACATGGCACATCCAAACGCTCTGCAAAACTCTTAATGCCTACCTTCATGGCCTGTTTTCTGTGATAAAGAAAAGTAATACTGATTAATGTTCAACTAATATTGGCATGGATATTGTTTCTACGGGTTACAATAAAGATGGTTATCAACATGATATCAGTAATTTGGATATGATCCATCAGCGTTGCCGTCTTCCACCAGAATGTGGGTGTAGAAACCAGTTGGTCAGTGCGTGGGATACCATGTTTACAGTTTCAGTGTGCTGGCACAAAAAGAAAAAAAAAATGGAAGTTTTCATTAGTACCTCCACTGAATTACCCTATGTATCTAATCAAAATTATAAAGCAAATAGTGGATATTTTGGAAAATCTCATTTTGAGCTCTGTCTGATGACCATATTCAAGAAATTAAGGTCTGTCATCAGATAAAATATGTTGAGTATGTGGCACTAATTAGAGTTTGCTGAGACATTGCCTGGTTTGTGTGATGTAATTAATTATGTAAAGAAGATGAAATGGTTTTATAAAAGAAGATGCTGTAATGACAACATGCATCAGGATTTTCATCGCCCCAAAGATATGAATGTTTCTACACTTCATCAACTAATGCTTTGCCATTTCCAGAGCGGAAGCTGAGGAAGTTGCAACCTCAAATTCAGAGATTTCCATTTAGAAATCACTGAAATCAATGATATGACATATATGTCAATATTTCAGTTGACGCTGTTATTAGATTACTTTGCCTGTCTTCCGTATTAGCAGAATCTTTTTTGTTTGCTTGCTGGTATATTTTTATACCATACAAAATATTGCACAAAGTATTGCAATTTATAAGTGTTCAGCAGCCATGGAACTGTGAACTACTTATTGTTACGAGACAAACTGTACTATGATTATGCAACACATGAAATATAAATAATCCATGTTTGGAAGGCTATAGGGGTTATTTTTGTCTCCAAGTTGAACTGCTTGCACTTTTATTTGTTTCATGTTTGTCTCCGCAGATCTTGATGTGAAGAGGACAAAAGAATAATAAATTCAACTGTGTCAACATAACAACAGACTGTGTGGCAGCAAGACAGAAGCACCCTAGACTGCGTCATGATGGGGAACCATAAGTCGGCCTGGGAGACGAGTCCTTCAGCAGCATTTGATGTAATACAGCTGATGTATTTAATAGCCCCATTCTACATCTGATGCCATCATTGTGTTATCCAATCAGTACCTTTTTAGTCAAACAAGTGAAAGTTATGACCATCAACTAAAGTGGATATACATTGATTAAGTTCACCGACATTAATACCCATCATTCAGTTAATGGTTTGGCTCAAAATCCGTAGCTTGGCGCAGGCAGACGCTTCCCACGTGTCTACCTGAGGCTGTCCTTACATTTTATGGAGGCCTTGCATAGTCGCCTGACGACCGGGGAGCAATCTGGAGGTCAAGAGCATCACCAACAAGAGTCTCCTCATCGAGACTTGCAGCCTAAGTCTCCCTCCCAGCACCATCAGGTACAGCAGCCTAGCTCCCCAAAGTCACATGGCGCACATCAACCCAGACAATCGAGAAGACAGCATCCAGAACGAAAACGCCTCAGGCCCCAACGGCAGAGCATCGACTCAGACACACAGCTGGAACACAAACATGAAGCAACAAAAGCTACCACCATTTCTAGTTTGTCTCCAGGGGCTCCACCTCCCACTGCATCCGGTCCCAACCAGTCTAAACCAGACACCCAGGAAGGTACTCCAAAACAGAAACGTGAACGTAAACCTCAAAGACCAGGTAAATATGTCTGCACATATTGTGGCCGCGCATGTGCAAAGCCTAGTGTCCTACAGAAACATATTCGCTCCCACACAGGAGAACGACCCTATCCCTGCCCTCCATGTGGCTTCTCTTTTAAGACTAAGAGTAACCTGTACAAACACCGCAAATCACATACCCACAGGGTGAAGGCAGGTCTGGCACTCGGGGAAACAAGACCTTTAGAGGAGCAAATTACAGAGTCGGAGGATGAAGCTAGGCAGTTATCATCAGCTTCTTCTACTGCAGAAAGACAGGGAGGTACAGCCTCTGTGAAGAGTCATGAATCTGACAAGGCCAAAGAAGGCACAGGAGGAAACGATGACTCCTATGCAGTAAAAAAGAGATTGGCTATGCGCCTAAGTAGAGGAAAACATGGCCCACGAGACTCAGCTGATGAAAAGACCTCGTCATTAATATTAGGGAGTAAGGAGAGTACAGAATCTGGTTATTTCTCTCGCTCTGAAAGTATAGAACAATCACAGGACAGCCCAAACACAAATGCCAAAAGCTATGCAGAGATCATCCTTGGCAAATATGGCCGCCTCGGACACCTGCAAAGGATGTCTCGTCATTACGACCAGCAGCCCTCTAGTCAGGAGGACAAAAGCATCCCATTCACAGTGCCCAAGAAGCAAGTTATTGACCACATTACAAAACTGATCACAATCAATGAGGCAGTAGTGGACACCAGTAAAATTGACAGTGTAAAACCAAGGAGATTTTCATTGTCCAGAAAGAGTAGTACAGAGTCCCCAAAAAGTTCAGCTGTGAAAGAACAACTTATTCATAGCCCCAAACCTGGAGATCATATGAAAACCTATAAAAACAGTGGTTCCATCACTATGGGAGTACCTTGTGAAAAATTTCATCATCAATCCCTACATGTGGAACAGCCAGCTGTCCAAACATCCACTACACCTCTGCTGAGAAGTCACTCGATGCCATCTGCACCTAGTTCATATGATGTCTCCAGTGGTGGCTCTGGTAAATTTCGCTCAACTCAGTCTTTTGATGAACGTCAGCCTTCTGAAATGCAGGCATCCCGCCGTTATGGAACGCTCAGACGTCAGCCAGCTATAGAAATCCCACTTGGTGCAGAGCTTACAAAAGAGGAACATGAGAGCGCTCGTTCATTTTACTCTGACAATATAACCACCGTGCCTCACCACAACAAAACTCAACCACAGCCATATGAGTGTGAGACCTGTGGTACTGGTTGCCAGGATTGGGATGGTTATAAGAAACACAAGCAAAGTATGTGCTTAGCACGTCGTCCCAGAAATGAGGTTGTAATTACTCAGTTGGACTGCTCGCAACAATTTAACCATGCAGCCAGACCAGGAGCTTTAGCAATGCGCAAAAGAAGGAAAGAGGAGAGTTTTGAATTTGATGACCCAGCTTCTCCTTCCCTACCTTCTCCTGACCTCTTGACAGGGCAGTCTAAATTTGAAAGCAATATATCTTACGAGTGCCCTGGAAGGCCAAAACTGCAAACCTGTTCAGTCATTCAGCATACAAGTTCTTTTGAAAAACAAGAGCCTCTGTGTGAGCATCAGTGCACGGAGGCAAATAAACACACTTCTCCTCTTAGAGAATATCAACATGTGCCTCAGAAACAACCACAGCAGACAACAAAGCTCACTACTCGAAAGCTGGTTCGCCAACACAGTGTGCAGGTCCCAGAAATACTTGTAACCGAGGATTCAAACATGAGCAATGAAACTGTGACTGAGCCAACTTGCACAGCAAAACAATCTGAGAAATCTGATGAATTTCCGTGGCCACAGAGAGGCTCTTCACTAGCCCAACTCCCGATTGAAAAGCTTCCTCCTAAAAAGAAACGCTTGCGTCTGGCTGAGGCTGCTCAGTCCTCAGGAGAATCCAGCTTTGACTCTGTATCCCTGCCCCGCAGTCCTAGTCAGGACAGCAGTGCATCTTATGCATCTAGTCGATCCACATCTTTTGAAGAGTCCAGTAGACCAGATTCAGAGACGGTAACATCAACACCGTTGAGGAGGTCACGAGCTCTTCAGATGTTGACTGTGCCTGGGGTGCCTCACCACAGGGAGATGAGACGTTCAGCCTCTGAACAAGCCCCTCATGATCCAGAACCAAATATCCTCATGGCAGAGACCCGCAGCAAGTCTTTTGACTACAGCTGTTTGTCTCCTGAGCGCACTGCAATTGGATGGAAAGAGAGAAGAAAATGTCTTCTAATGAGACATAGTGCGGTGAGAGATCCAGATGAGGAAGAGGAGGAGCTGCCTGCCCCATCAAGCTGTAGTCCTGAACAAGTGAACTCTAGTCTCCAAACAAGTTCAAGTTCAGTGTACTGCAGCAAGGGCCCTAGTTCTCCAGTATATGGTGAAACAGTTTTACGAAATCCATTAACAAAATGTGTAGAGATGTTCAGTCAATGGAAAAATATTCAATCAAAAGGAAGCACAGAACCCCCACCAAGCAATGTCCCCACTGATGATCCTTCAAAAGGAGAGGTCCTGGAGGTTCCCGCCCAAGAACCACAGCCTTACTCCACACAGGGGTTATCAGGGGCAGCCCGTGCTCACTATCACCCCATGTCTACAGGACTGAAGTTAGAGATTCCCTCACATGGTACTCAGTCGGACATGAGAGTGAGTCACTCCCACATTCAACATTATGCTCCTCAAATCTCTTCCAGTTTAGAGTTACTGAGGCCAGTGCCGTCGCCAGCAGTAGCTGTGCGTCTCCAAGCAGACCTGCTACCTCCAGCCTGTGCCATTTACACCACACTGTCTCAGTCCACCTCCCCCCGACCCCAGGAGGCTGTAGATGCTGTTTCGTACAATTTACCGACTTCTGAATATGGAAACTATAGAAGTATAAGTCCAGACCTTCAGGCGTGGTCTGACAGTGATCTACGATTATCAGGTTCAGGAGGCAACAAGCGAATGCTTTCTCCTTCAAACAGTATAGAGATGTCACCTGAGTCTCAACAGCAGCAAAAACGTGTGAAAGAAGAGGAACAGAGGGAAATGGGACATGTCGACAAGGCTTCTATAGACTCCTGCAGACAAGAACTCAAACAGGAGATTCAGACATGTGTAAGTTCTTCAGTCACACTTGTTGGATCCTCTTTTCCCAGTCTGCTGTCGAGTACTTGCAACAGCTGGTGCTACTTGAACTACATTAAACCAAACCCCTCAACACTAGATGAACAGAAGCCCTCAGTGTATTCATCGTGGTCCACAAGTGGCTATGACCCTAACCCACCGGGCCTCTCCAGCAAGACGGCTCTGTCTCTACTGCACTGTAAGCAGAGGCTTAGTCCATCCATCTACACCACATCTCCAATGTCCGCTAGGACAGAAGAGTCCAAGGAGGAGGAGAACATCAAAAGACCAAACTCCACTGAGGTAATTACAACATTGAACATTTGCCTGATGCACGGCTATGCATGCAGAGCTGACAGTCATATTAGACTGATCATAATGCAGAGGTATAGGAACGACTGAGAGGGTCGATGATGAGCCATATTTCACTAGGGCTTGATTGATATTTTCATGGCATAAACTGAATTGTGATTTTATTACAATGTTGTTCAGTACCAAATTTTGAGATCTACCAAGATCTAGTAAAGCTGGTTATGGAATGGATCTTATCACAGTTTCATAATGAAATTACTTATACACCTAGTAATAACATGAAATATCTCATCAGTCTCAACATTTTTGCTTTTTTGTGCAAAACATCTGCATAATCTGTCTATGATGCACAGTCACCAGTACCTTAGTTACTGTAATGAGGTAACTCAAACTCATTTAATGTCTAACTGGCAGCAAAAAATGTCACACAAACTCCTGAAGGTGAAAATGGGAAAAAAATAAAATAAAATAAAATAAAAATAAACACAATCAATGACGTATGTTAAAGAATCAACTTAAATGGGCTTCAATTTGTTGCTACTCCAGCAACATTAATACTAGAAATTACTGTCATGATTTGACACCGTCTTTAAAGTAGACCATTTACAATGAATACAGTGGCTTGTAAAAGTATTCACACCCCTTGGATGTTTTCACCTTTTATTGTGGTATAAACTGTATCATTGTCAATGTAATGTAGCTTTTTTGACAAAAAATTGCAAAAAAACAACTCTTTAATATCAAAGTGAAAACAGATTTCTACAGAGTAGTGTCAATTAATAAAAAATATATGATGGAAAATAAGTGATTGCATAAGTATTCATACCCTTTAACATGACTCAGCTAAATGGACAGAGG
>JAQQAE010016279.1:0-11807 GCA_029823295.1 Pseudamia nigra
AAAAGCACAAAAGCAGCAGTGTTAGTGGTGCCCAGATCATTTCCTTCACTAAACACACACTCAGAATACAGTACTCCACTACAAGTCTTGCATTCCTTCTTTTCTTTGGTACAAGTTAAAGTAGTCCCCATGTGAGCCCAATCAGTTGTTATTTTACTGCTGGACTTATCTGGATCTAAATTAATTTACAGTCTTTCAGTGACTCCCTTCGGGGCAGAGTTGTGGCGAATGTCAGAGAGCTATAAAAGCAACATGAATTCTGATCTCACTAAGATCACATATCAAAAGATCTACCTGTGTCTGATTCAGGTCCACCTATGGACCAGACCAGAACCAATAAGATTAGATCCCATGTGATTTGAGCTCTTCGCACTGTCATGAAAAAGGGAGAAATGGGTCACCTAAGAGCCAAAAGATCAGATGAGGGACACTTTGTTTGCAGTGTGAACATACTCTTGGAGACGCACAGAGGCCGGTGCTGTCCCGGAGGGCAGAGGGGCAGAAGCTGGGCTCAACAGCTGTGTCCAGCTGCGCTACGAGGAGACACTGGTGGCTTTGTTTCCCGCAGGGGGAGGCAGCGGTGAGGGAAGACGGAGTGCAAACGGTCTCCGTGTGCGTGTGTACACACAGTTTCATTTCCACAAAGGTTAACGGACTGTGTGTCCAGGTCGGTCCTCTTCCCTGCGTCCAATGTTTCTCAAAGCAATGGGCCCGAACAACAGAGCAGCACAGCGGCTCAGGGTGGCACCGCCACAGCCAACCAGGATGTGTGGAAAATTTGAAATGCGCTGAGCTCAAGCCTGTCCGAGCCGAGCCAGCACGTCCACGCACCGCACACGGGAAACGCTGAAAAACCTCCCCCGAGCACGCGTGCGGTGTATGACCGACAAATGATGAGCTAAACCGGCGCTAACACAGCGGCGAGCACGACCACCGACGCACGAAACACGGACAGATGCGAAGCCCGGCCAGTGCAGGAAGGAAAGCGCCGGGTAATCACGGTGCACTGAGGAAACAACAACAAAAGAGAGGGGCAAAGACCGAAAGAAGCCACAAGAGGGGACGCGGTGTTCGCTGGAGGATAAATGACACCTCCGGGAGACAATTAACAAGTATTCACGACAGTACTTACTGTGATGAACCGGGTCCTCTCGGTCCACAGGAGGATGGCCGGTGGGTCTTCCGGCTGTGTGTCGGTGTGTCGGGCGGGATCTGCGCTATGGAGACTGGAGCAGCTCTGACTGAGCCTCGAGGACTTCAACGTAAATTGTGGCTTGCGTCATTTCACCAGGATGCCACTGTTGCGCGCAGCAATGCAGCCATCTTGCTGAGGAGAGGAGAGGAGAGGAGAGGAGAGGAGAGGAGAGGAGAGGAGAGGAGAGGAGAGGAGAGTCACCACTGTACCTGAGCTGTGTGCATGTGGAGGTCCGACACATTCAACTGATCCTCCATCAACTAACAGGAGGCCAGAGTTGGATGCCACTTTAATTAGTTGTGCAAAAACACTTAGATTAAGTGCATTCTATAATTAAGTACAGTGCAGCTAGTTTGCAAAGTTAAATGTACTAAAACCAGAAGTGTGTAGTACTCAGGTGCATTTACTCAGATACATGAACTTCAGGAATAGCCCCCCACACCCCCCAAAAAAGTATTTCTGAGAGTAGATGTTTTATAGAAAACTCTTACTCAGTTTTATTTGTGGTGGAAAACGATGTACTTGTACTCAATTACATCTGGCCACAGCTCAATGAGTAGGAGTAAAATAGAAAAAAATATATATGAGAACCGTGAAATGAGCCTAAAATGAACAAAGTAATCAAGTAAACCAACAAAAAAGGAACAAAATAACCACAAATCAACAAGATGAGCAGAAATGATCAAAATAATGAAGCAAATTAATAACACTGTGCAATTTAACAGATAAACTTTAAAAAACACAACATAATGAGGGAAAAAATAACAATCAGCAAATTGACAAATATGATCAAAATAATCAGGAACATGAGCAAAAATTAACCAAATTAGATCATTAGTAAAAATTAACAAAAAGTGAGCAAAATATTTTTTTTAAATTAGCAAAAATGAACAAAATAAGAAGGGAAATTAACTAAATACTCAAGAAAATTTGCAAAATTCAACAAAATAATCAAGAAAATGAGAAAAATAATCAAGAAAATTATTAATCTACATCCCAGTTGCTCAGTACTTGAGTAGATATTTCGACAAGCTTTTTTTAGTGTCACTCAAGTACTGTACTCTACTTAATTTTATGAGTATTTCTACTTTTACGCAAGTCATTAAAATTATGACGTGACAGTACTTTTACTTGAGTACTGTTTCTGTGTACTCTACCCACCTGTGACTGAAATATGAACTACATACTACAAATTAAACTTACCAACAAGAGACAAGCTGTAAAGGTCTCAAATAGTGAAATTTAAGGATATATCTGTATGGTTTATATGTATCTGATAAAGACTCAAGTAAGGGTGCTGGCAAAATGTATCAATTCAATTTTAATTAGATTTTTTCTAGGGAAGGGGTAGGCAACCTTTACAGTCTAAAGAGGTACATATTTTTGTACAGAGAAAAAAAAATATTCACATCTAGCGCCGCAAAAATCATCTATCTGCCACATTTTAAAATCAATGTTTATTATTTGATTAATTTTCATTTGTCTTGTTTGTTACTTTGTCCCGTTTTTATATTGTGTTCATTTGCTTGATTATTCAGTCCATTTTTGCTCATTTCTTCCATCTCTTTTATTATTCCATTTGGGTTTTTTTTTTTTTACTGATTTTCCTCATTTTTAATAATTTTGTGGACAATTTTGTATGCTTTTGTCTTAATCCAGTCCATTACTTTGCTTATTTTTCTTCATTGTAAATTTTTTGTTCATTCTTTTTATTTTATTTTTTTGATAATTTTGTTCATTTTGTGGGTCATCTTGTTCACTCTCCATTTTTAATTTTTGTACATTTGCTCATTGACGTAATTGTGTTCATTTTTTGTTTTATTAATAGTTTTGTTCATTTTTGAAAATTATTTTATTACTTATGTTGTTAAAACGTGTGCATGATCTGGATTTTATGCATTGTGTTATTGTCTTCAGTTTGTCTGAATTTTGTGTAATTAGGTGCATTTTTCTTCTTTTTGTTTATGCAGTGCTTATTTTGTTCATTTTGATTTATTTCAATGTGACTGCCATCACTAGACAAATCTACAGGAGCCACTGGGGACGGGCTAAAGAGCCACAAGTGGGTCTGGAGCCAGAGGTTGGAGACCCCTGTCCTGGGGTGTCTTTGTAACACACACTGAGGTATTTTATCCATTCACCTTTAACGAGAATTCTGACTGGTTGAACCACAGGTCATTCCCAACGTGGCCTGTGATCAGATTCTGACATAAAGTTATTGTAAACAGAGAATAATGTACTTTTCTTGGGACACTTTTCTGGAAAAAAAAAAGTTAGGAATCTTACTCACTTGACTGGTTCATGACAAGACTAATGCACGTTAGCTTCTGGTTCTGAGTTAGGATGTCACAAATCACAAAAATACACCTTGTTTTTCCTGTTGTCTGTCATGTTTTGATTTCTCAGAACTGGTAGTACTGAGAAAGCTAATATTTTTACAGCTTTTATCCTACATCAGAGTTATTATAAACCTAAAAAAACCAAAAATATGGATTTTCAAAGTACGGGCCTTTAATATTCCAAGCGACCAGCACTGACACCTGACTGATGAATAATTATATGATTTTTTTTTTTTATCATGGAGTATTCTTACCATTGGGATTTATATGAGTTATAGGCAGTGCTATTATGTTCTTTTCCTTTCGACTGTTCCCTTCAGGGGTCGCCACAGTGAATCATCTGCCTCCATCTCACCCTATCCGACAGTGCTATTATGATGTACACTTTCTCCATGTACAGTCATGTTGACGAACCTTACTGTGTAGGTGTGTGCCCACTGTTTCCTGAACGCTGTCAATAGGAACTCGTTTTCCTACCACGGCATGTTTTTCGCCCTAACAGAGTCTTTGTAGTCCTTCAAACATAAACATGATCGGAAAAATATTCTCCATTACAGAAAGATACTTGAAGTACAAGTAACAAAACTAGATTTGACAATATACACTACTGGTCAAAAGTTTTAGAAGCCAATTTTTCCATTTTTTTCCAATTAAAATTCAAGCAGTTCAAATTCAATGAATAGTTTCAAATGGTACAAAGTAAGTGCTTTGTACCTGCCAGAGGTTGACAAAAGTTAAGATTACCCAAAATTGAAATGGTCTTGCACTTATATGGCGCCTTTCTACCCTACGGCACTCAAAGCGCTTTACATTCACACACACATTCATACATCAGTGACACTCATTGGGAGCAATGTGGGGGTTCAGTGTCTTGCTCAAGGACACTTTGATCTGTGGACATGAGAAACTGGGGATTGAGCTGCTAACCCTTCAGTTCATGGACAACCCACTCTACCTAGTGAGCCACAGCAGCCCCAAAATAATGTACATTTCAGAATTATGAATAATAATGATAATGGATTGGATTTATATAGTGTTTTTCCAAGTCTCCTTCCCAAAGTGCTTACACACTGGATCCATTATTCATTCACATTCACATACTACTGGTGGTGAGCTACTCCTATAGCCACAGCTGGGCAGACTGATGGAAATGTTCCAACCGATCCACACCAACAGCCTCTCCAACGACCACCAAATATTCATTCATTCACATTCATGCAAGGCAAGATGGGTGAAGTGCTTTGCCCAAAGACACAATGACAGTGACTGGGATGGAGTGGGATTCGAGCCTCCAACCCTCTGCTTATTGGACAACCTACTCTACCTCCTGAGCCTCTGCTGCCCCATTGTACAAATGTTCAAAAAGGCCATTTTCAGGGAACAAGACATGGCTTAACAACTTAAAGCTGTTCTGCACCAACGGAGGTTGATCAAGCCTTCAAAGTTACTGCAACTAATTCCAAGAGGTGATCCAAGTTTGCTTGATTAATTAAAACCCCGTCTTCATAAAAATCAGTGTTGGAACACACTGTGGTACCATACCCTACTATGCATTATTTGAATAGTATTGTACTGCAGAAAGCATCGTGTTGCTATTAAAACTGTGAAGAAAGGCCATTAACGATGGAAGACAGACTATAACACAGGAAAGGCCTAAATTGCAAGAAAGTCAGTAAGTGCAGTTTCCTTCACCATCATAAGGCACTCTGACTGATCCAAAGCCACCATCTTGCTCTTTGGGTCTGCCAGACACCTTCCTGTTCCCTCAGTTTTGAGTACTTTTGTTTAACCTCTAGTAGTTCAGCCCCTTGTATAATTTCAAGCTATTTATTGGACTTCAACTGATTGAATTTCAACAACAAAAAAAAACTGGAAAAATAGGGATGTGAAACATGTGACCAGTCATGTGCATCCAATTAAAATAAACCCAAACCTTCCACTGAACATTCATCTTCAAAATCAAAATAAACTTAAAGAATCAAACCAGTCACCCAGATTTCCCTCTCAAGTTTTATTTCACTGTGTTAACTTATTGGCTTAATTCTGCTCCTTCCTATCAGTCGCCAGCAACAACATGACACACAGATCATATAGCGCCCTCCTGTGGCAGCCCTGGAGCGTCTCCTCACTCTGCTGTGCTGCTGAGGGTGTGTTTGCTCCACCCAATGTGGTCCAGAGGTTGTCGGTTGTGGGGGTAATCTGACAAATCAGATGAACCAGAACCTGAGCAATGCAGCACTAAGATTTTTCTTCATTCAGTACATCCTGACAAACATATTTACACTGAGCTGTGAATTCACAAGTCTTCAGAAAAGAAGAGTTTTGGTTGTTGAGTTTGTCTTCCATAAAGGTGCAGCTGCTTTGACGTCCCCCCTTCATGAAATAACTTACAGTTAACATCAATATGTACGTTATGATGAGACCCAAAACCATGGAAACAGAAAATGCAGCATCACAAGCAATCATCACATTTAAATAAAATTAATTGGTCAATGGTGTAATTTGTTAAAACAGATGCTGGACAAGCATTCAAAAAGCATCTGAGCACAAAGAGTCAAAACGCATAGAGAGAATTACAGTGTGATAGGTGATTGGTATTGGAAAGTGAGAAGCTGTTTGATATAGTCTGGTCCAGGTCATTCATTATGGTCTGTTATGACTGATGAACAGAGTGTTTGAGAAAGTGAGGTAAGAACCCTGGTGTCTCATCTCTCCCACCAGGCTACAAGAGACTCTCTTCTGGTCCAGAAATACAGTATGTGGGCTGCCTTGGCACTTGTTGCCATCCACAGAGGGCAGGAGAGGAAACAGTCAGTTTTTCACCATGTTGATGTAAAAAACAAAACAGATTTCCCCAGCCTGGTTTCAGTTTGTCTGCACTTGATTGAGGGTGGCTGACGTGTGAAGACTTTTGCCCCCTCCAGATTTCTCACCACAGTGAGAACAAACCATAGTCACAGGGCACAATGTGGCTGACGACTGTCAGAGCTCATCCCTCTCCATCTGCTGGAATGCCTCCAAGTCTTCCCGCCAATCAGCTAGCAGCTCGTCCACTGACTGGCTGCTCTCTGTGTCGCCCTTGGGCTCTCCTCTCATCTCAGAGTCTCTCCCCTCCTTAGGCTGACCTGAATCAGCCTCTGCATCTGTACGACTAATTTCCCCTTCCGGTGGAGTCACCACCTCTGCAGGGCTAATGTCCTCATCTATGGCGCCAACTTCCTGCAGTGAGGAAGTTGCTTCATCGGGGTTTGATTCTGGCTGCGCCACGCTCATTTGTGATTGGCCTGTAGACTCCACTGAGGTGGGAGCTGCTGCCTCAGTCTGACAGTCCTCTTCTGTTTCTTGTGTGTCCACACCTGAAAAGAAAATATAGATGTGAGACTGAACAAATTTATGCAAACACACAAATCTTTTGCCTCCTCTTCAGTCAGTAATCTATGCAACATGAGCCATTTTCAGCTAAAAATAGAACAAATCTCATGGAAGCTGTCGACTGTAACATCATGATGCAAATGGTGAGTCATGTTTCCCACAGGAAAAAGCCTCTCTCACATAACTGCATAACCAAAGTGAGAGTCATTTGATAACAGGAATCTGTAGAATGCTTTACTGTGAATTTTCCACCGGTTCAGATACATAGAACTGTATTTGAGTCAGCAAAGTTAATAAAATGCACTGAACATAAATGAATGAGTTGGTTTGTGATTGCAGCTGAATATAACCAGAATGCCTATAGATGACCCCAGACAGACAGAGGTGTCTGCAACAGTTACAGTAGAATATTTCTCAATTCACTTATTTTACCGGATATCGGAAAAAGCAGCAGATGTACTCATCTAATAAAGAGAAGACTATATCTGCTGATTCATTAAATACAGAGCTGCTGCAACAGGGATGTATCTTTAGCAATGTGATAGACCACTGCCTGAGTTATATTGTTACTTGGTGCTTCTTGTTTTCATAACACATTACAAGTAAATGAAGCGTGCAACACACTTTATTTTAGGGTACACGATAATTCAGGCCACTAAAACCTCAAAATACAGTGCCAGTCAAAACACTTTAGACTGGTACTGTAGTTGGAGGACACACTTACTCCTTCAGTGTTTTTTATTTTTATAAATTTTCAACATTGTACATGAATGTGGAAGACATCCAAACTGTGAACGAACATGTATAGAATTATGTGGAAAACAAAGCCCGAACATGTTTTCTATTTTAGATTGTCCAAAGTACCCACATTGAGCTTTGTGCACTCATGGCATTCTCTCATCAGATTCATCAGGTAGTATAAACAGGTGTTTAGGTTGTGCCACTTCTTGCCTTCTTAATGTGCTTTAGATTGCTGGCTGTCTTGTGCAGAGGAAGGGTGGGTAAAGAATCTATTCTTCAGTACTTTAAGAAATGGTAAGTCAATCTGAAAAATCTCAAGGACTTTGAACTGGTGCTGTAAAATGTCACTTTCTGAGGCTGGTAATTCTCTGCAGCAAGGTAGCTCGTGGTCTTCCTTTCCCAGGACAGTCCTCATGTGAGCCAGTTTCATCCTAGTTTTGGTGACTGTACTTGGGTCCACCTTCATGCTTATTACAGCAGCTGCAGTAGCACTCATAGGGCTATTGACTCTGTACTCATCCTTCCTCTGCACAAGACAACTAATGGTCTAAAACACAATAACAAGGCAAAAAAAAAAAAGATACAAATTAACCCTTGATGAGGCTCACCTATGATTTGAAAACCATTCCAGGTGACTACTGAATAAAATAAGTGTGCAAATCTGGCATCAAAGTTAATCTAAATGATAAAACATAGTTTGGGTTATTGAACACCTTTTGTTTACTACATAATTTTGGGCATACAGTTTAGGCAGTTTCAGTCTTAATGTTAAAAACAAACTCCACAAAGGAGGTGTGTCCAAACTTTTGACTGGAACTGTACATCGGTATAAACAGTACTGCCTCACTTCATCTCATATAATGTTTGAAAATATATACTTTAAATCAGCAAAAAAGTGTAAGTTGAGAAAATAATGTAAATATATTTAACATAGGACTTTACCCAGTCATGTCTGTTTATTCCATACTCTTTTGGAAATAATGCAGGGCATAAAACAGAGATAAAGGACTATAAAAGGGTTAAATAATGCAGGTAAGAGACAGAGAGAAGGAAAACAGGAGAATATTTACCGTCCTCCATCAGGCTGCCAGGCAGAGGTTTGCCTTTGAATATGGCTGCTGCTCAGACAGAGTTGCGAAAAAGAAGAGAAGCCAAGAAAAAGAGAGGAAAGGCACTGTTACAGTCCACTAGAGGGAACATCAGGATTTGACAAATGAGAAGGGAGGGTGGGGGGCAGACACAAATGAGAGTACAATAAATGTGGTGGGTACAGGCCTCCACTATTATTATGTCCACAGCTGGTGGGTGTCTGAAATGACCATCTTTTTTGGCATGAGTCACCATCTTGATGACTTTAAACAACGCCCCAATCCCTGCACCTCATTTTTATTTTATGAATGTGAGAGCATAATGAGGCTCAGTCAGTGGAGAGAAATAAGTACACACATGTGATTGGTCCATCTGTGAAACAAATAAGGGCGAGTAAAGTGTTCCAGTCATTGGGGAACCGTAGGAGGGATGAATGTCTCACCTCTGTCTCTGGCTTTGTCACTGAGTAACACCTCCACTTCTCTGTACTCCTTCAGGGCCTCCAGAAGGATGTTGCCCTCCTTGTGGAAGAGGAACAGGAGAGGCAGAGTGATGTCATCCGTGTTGCGGCCGTCCCCTGCCATCTGAAACAGCGGAGCCGTGTCACTGCTGCTGCCCTCGTTGTCGTCTGACAGGAGACAGGAGCAAGAGAGGGAGAGTATTGATCAATAAATCGATTACGTCATCTGAGGTAAAATGTCTAACACTTGAAACTCCCAGCTCCACAGAAATATGATTCATCTGCCATTTCACTGTAATTGAAATATCATTCGGTTTATGAAGTGAAGGACTGGGTGATATAAAAAAAATGTTATGATAATTGCTTTTGTACAAGTCAATATTGATAATCATGATAAATCTGTTCCTGAGTCAAAGTTGATCGCTCCAGATCGTTTTCGGGAACTTAAACTCGCCAAGCAGACATGACATGCGTTTTGGCTCTAAATAAAGCAAAAAATGCATATTGCTGTAAACTTGCATTGTTGTGATAATGACAGTATAGAATCACGCTCATTATACATCATGTTATTATTTCCTTTAAAAAGTACAGTAAAAGAACAGTGAAACATTGGTTAAGTATAACATGAAATCATATCATGAAAAGTTTTCGTAGCAATTTAGTAATTGAAAAATATCAAGAATTAAATATAAATGTGAGAAAGTGACTGGTGTGGAAAGACAACCGCCGTAAACAAGAGTGTGTTGTTAATAACTTTCCTGGTTGATGGACCATTGTTTTCACTGACTACAATTTGAACTTTGAGTGAGGTATCGAACAGTACACACAAATAAACACATACATCGTAATGATGCTTACTGTGCGCCTGTGTTTTTATTCAATCATCATGAATTGTTCCAGACTCATTCAACTGGCTGGCTAATCTACTCATTTTGTTGACATCTTCCATCTTGTGCGGTTAGTGGTTTGTACTCACCAATGACAATGCCTCCGATGGCGCCAGCCTTCTGGATATGTCGGGCCTTCTCTGCAAACATGCACTGGCCCCTCTGGAGCAGGGCAATGTGGCCCTGGACATACTCTGCATTGGTGATCTCAGAACAGCCACTGTAGGGTTCAGCCATGGTCACAAAGCCTCTTACCTGCACTCGGGGTAAAAGATACAGGACACCTGAATTCTATTGTTTTATTGGGTGTACAGGGCCACACTGGAATACCATGTTCTCTTCCTGTGCTAAATCAAAACGCTCATCTTTTGTTTGGTTTAAATTTGGAAAATATTACTACAAAGGAAGTGCCCTCTCAGAAATACAGTTGAGAAGTGGATAACTTTGTTTGGAAAAACAAACACAAGGACAGCTGGCAGTTTGGCAAAGCTGCAAAAACCCACTCACCCCCGTGAAACTTTTGGACAGGTCTGTGCCAAACTGTGCTGGGCCTGCAGTCAACACCACTCTGCCGTAGAATGGATGAGAGACGATTTGAATGGCTCTAGGAGGCAGCTGCTCTTTCTGCTGCTGGCTGGACAACTCCATCATCTCCTGCATGAAACGCACACCATCCTCTGCAGCGACCGCACTGACAGCCTGCATGTGGGTGTGCCAGAGACGGGGAGGCGAGTAAAAAGTAAAGATGGAAAGAACATCAGCACTGAGTCAAAACATACACTTTCCATGTTCTCTTAAAAATATTACTCATGCACAAAGACAGTATGGTAATTTAATGATGACACACACACACACACTTCTTATTCATCACATTATTAAAGGTTTTTTTTCTGTATCAAAAGTCATTTTACTGAGTTTTTTCTTTGTGTTAATAATTAAAAAGTTAAAACACAACAACTGCATAAACAGGCATTTTTGACATCCAGTGCAAATGTGGTATACCATGTATGATGATCTGTTACCTGTGTAGCATGCTGGACTAGCTGCACTCTGCCGTCTTTCAGGTGAATGAGACTCACTCCCATCCTTCTCAGCAGCTCCAGATGTTCAGGGTTGTTCGCCATAAAGTCCTGAGCCCTCAGGGGAGGACGACCTATACCGGGTTCCCTGAACAGAGGGAGAGAAGGAAGGTCAAAATGATGTGTAGTGCATGTGGTATTGAGGGAAAATCATGTATGGGGTAATACCCTTGGAATATCTGTTCACATACCGGTAAGGAGCGGGATGAGGGCAGCTCTTGTCCACCGCACTACGAATCGGTTCTCTAAGGTTTCGGGGAAAGGCGGGGTCAGGAAACAGGAGGCGTGTGTTGGGGCACGTCCAGTCAAAATTTGAGTCATCCAGCTCTTCCTCTGACTGACAGATACATATTACCATGATTATTAGACTTCTCTACATCAGTGGTTCGCAGACGTTTTCAAATCAAGACCCAAAAAATACAGTTGATATATCCCTGGGACCCAAACATGACAAAATGTATTACAAACTGTTATATTATCTCCATTTCTTTACAGTAAATTAATCCACATTCTAGCAATTAAAGGGCTTTTACTCTTCAAATGTAAGATCATACAACATATTCATAACATCTTCTTCTTTTCCTTTCAGCTGTTCCCTTCAGGGGTCGCCACAGCGAATCATCTGCCTCCATCTCACCCTATCCT
>JAQQAE010016280.1:0-11807 GCA_029823295.1 Pseudamia nigra
GATGGCGGTAGTAAACCTGTACATCCCACGATGGCGGTAGTAAACCTGTACATCCCACGATGGCGGTAGCGAACCTGTACATCCCACGATGGCGGTAGTGAACCTGTACATCCCACGATGGCGGTAGCAAACCTGCACATCCCACGATGGCGGTAGTAAACCCAGGCGTACTCACACTGGCAGTCCATGCTGTGCCCACACTGGTTTCACAGCTAAAGCGCCTGAAGCGTGGCATGGTTCCCTGGCGTGCATGGCTGGGGGAGTAAAATAGTTGCTCACGCACTGTAGCACACGGACATGGTGTACAAGCGATATATAAACCTCATCTCCTGCTGCCTCTGCATTCAGGCAGCATGATCAAAGCATGACCAAACCTGCTCGGTCGAGTGGTGGAGAAAGAGCTGAAGAATGTTTGGAGAGAGATTCTCCTTCATTATTTTGCGTCCTGACTCCTCAGTGCTGGCAAAAGTTTGACATGACTCCGTGCTACGGTTCACCTCTCGGCTAGCTCACAAAGGTTATGATTCCATTCCTGGACTCCTGGGCCCGAGCCTGTCAGCTGAGCTACCCCGAGAAATCCCCGTAACTAAAACCTCATTGAACCCTGCGTGTGTGTGTTCAGGACGTGAGTTGTGTTTTACACTAGCCCTGGGTGGTGTGGTTTTGCCCCGTCCTACGGAGGACGCAGGTGTAGATTTGCAAACCTCTCTCATTACGCGTCTGGATCTGGATTCCGATGAGCCCGGTCCACCGGCCAGTCCGCCTCATACTTCCAACAACTCGGTCGATCATCTCAGTGCTAGGGGTCGCTAGGTGACGTAGTTAGCAGTTTTAAAAAAGGTGAATATTGACAAACACTGTCAGCGTGAGCGATAAAAGTCAGATGCGTCGTTCTGTAGACAAATGGCTCCGTTCTTTCAGCCCTACTCCGACTTGGTCGGCGACTAGCGCTCGTCAAAACGCTCTTCGTGTCTATCTGCGTCCTCAATTCTGAATCTGTGTGTCAATTCTCTGAGTTCCGAGGCTTCGTTCCCTCGTTGTTTTTGTCTATGTCCGCCTTCCTGCGTTTCACACAGCTGTTTCAATCAACTCCGTCCATACAGCTGTCCCACGTCACAAACCACGCCCGCCTCCTCCGACACGTGCGACCTGAGCTGAAACCTCCCTGTGGACTTTGCATCATAACACTCAGTCAGTACATCGTAGAATTAGCACACTGCCCAGTCTGTTCTTTCAACATTGGATCTTTGCGTTTTGGACTTTTTTTTTTTTTGGCTGACGTGTTCCCCAGACGTCTAACTTTTTCATGTCGAAATCTAAAATCATAACCCCGCCTTTGAAGCAGGGTGTTTCGCACAGGATCACAGTAATGAGCTGAAGGAAGAAATTGGAAGGTCAAGCAGTTTAGTCTCACTGTTGACATAAAATCCACATTCTGAGGCACAAAACCAAGATTCTGTAAGATACGTGATTCTGAGGCCAAGACCTTCAAAAATGAATCTTGACTCTGATATAAAGTACGACAGTACTGTTTCAGTTAGTCGCTCTTCAATAATAATTTTAAAAATGAATACAGTGGTCTACTGTCAGCTGTCCCCCCGTGTCCAAAATGGACTTTTCTACCCCAAAAACTGAACAGTCCCTCTCGTGCAGCCATAAAAGGGGTAAATTGTAATATTAAGAAGTGAATTTTTCCTAATTTTCTTGAAAAATCACTGGAACAATTAATTCATTATTGAAATATTTGCCGACTGACTAACTGATTAGTTGTTGCAGCTCCAAATTACAGAGTAAAGTAATGACTAAAAGATGAGTAGTTCCCCAGGAGGAAGTTTTCCTTGGCTGGAGCCGACGCCGCGGTGCCAGGACCCACTGCTGAACAAACCTGTGTGAGAACATTCTTTTACACTCGAAATCACGGGCCAAGAGCTGCAGACTCGGGTCCAGAGGAGTAATTAGTCAGAACCGAGCAAATACTAATTCATCTGTGGTGAAACTGAGCCTGGTGAGACTTTTGAAGAAGTTTGATGAGAGACAGACAATGGTGAAAGTAAAAGGCAGGTGTTAGCATCACAGTCACAACCAATGGAAAATGAGATTTCCAGCTGGAAATTAGTAGAGAAAATATTGATTATTTTTTATTTAGCTGTTTTGTTCAGCACGACCCTCTTCACTTATTATCTTACTGTATCGTATCATATCGTATTATACCGGACCGTACTTATTGTATCTTATCGCATTAGCTGCCTGGTTAACATGATTTAACGTGACTTAATATGGATAAAATAAGCAAAAAATGTAACAAAAAATAAATACAAAATGCTTGAAATTAAACCAAAACAGTGAAAAATTATATATGAGACAAATGAACTTAAAATCTGAACAAAATCTGCAACAAAACAAACTGAAAAAAAGAACCAAGTAAGTAACGGTAAGCGTGAACCAAAACAAAAGAGTAAAAAGTAGCTTCAAATATGCAGCAATGTGAACAAACGGAACCAAACAAGCAATAAAAAGGAACCAAATTGAGCACGAAAGGAACAAAATAAGCAAAAATTGAACAAAAACAAATAAGCAATATGCAAAAACAAATTAGCAATATGCAAAAAATGAACTTAAAATATCCAGCAGATGAGCAAAAACAGGCAGCTGAAGGGTTAAAAATGTCATTGCTTAAAGAAAACTGCTAAAGTCAGGCTATAAACAGAACGAGATCACTTCGCGTGACTTTGGCATCACATTCGTACCCGTTCTCCAAAAACCATGGATCTTATTGTGACTCACTCACTAATTGAATAGTGTGCGGGAGCGAGCGCAGCTGTGAATGTGGACCGATGAGCAACTTGGCAAAGGACAAGGACGTCGACTGAAAAAGAACGGCGGGATCCGGGAGAATAGAAAAGTGTGCGTCTGCTGAACACCTTTAAACGCGGAATCCCGTACACGTCGTCGTTTTAATGCTGTTCAAACCCTCCTGCGAATGGGAGACTCATCTTTTCGTTAGGTCTCCTGACATCAGACGTGATTTATAGGTAGAGTTGGAGAGTCAAGAAGCTTGATATGTCATATGAAGTCATTGTCCAGCGTCATTTACCGTATTTTCCGGATTATATGTCACACTTTTTTCATAGTCTGGCTAGGGATGTGACACATACACAGGAGTGACTAATATTTTTATATATTATTTCACGTGTTGGTTGTTAGTCACACTGACGGCCACCAGAGGTCACTCTAGGCTTGTGTACCTGCATCTGCTACACCTGTATCACTGACCATTTAAAATGTAAACATTACCAGTAACAACCGTACCTGCCATCATCCCTGGAGGTTTAACCAAAGTCCAGCCACTTCACATGTCGGTGAACCGGAGCTTTAAGGCAGTTTTGTGTCACCTGTGGGAGCAGTGGATGATGGGTGGAGAGCACAGCGTCACGGCAACCGGGAGGATGCGCCGTGCAACTTTCCTACAAATCGTCAGACGGATTGACAAGGCATAGACTTGAGTGACAAACGAAACCATCCTGTCGGGATCAGAAAGGCCGGAATAATTGGAAATGGAACTGATGTTGAGTCTGAGTCAGCAACGCAGAGGAGGAAGCGACGCGTCGTCGACCTCCGGAGTCGGCGAAGTTGTTCAGACGCGACACCGACGATGAAGGATTTGAAGGATTTAACAATTAGTAGTGAGATCGTGAGTTTGCTGAACTTGTTAGATTATGTTCTTTATGCTATAGTTTTGTGAATAACTGTTAATATATTACGTCAACATACGAGACACCTGTTCAGCCTGTTGTTCTCTGTTCTATTATTACTATAACTCACCTTTCAAGATGAAATATCTGTTCTCCATGTCAAATTTTGTAAAATAAATTTCCCCCAAAAAATGCGACGTATAGTCCACTGGGACTTATACACATTTTTTTCTTCTTCCATATGCATTTTTTAGCTTGTGTGACTAAAACTCAGGAGCGACGTATAGTCTGGAAAATACGGTAGTTCACATTTGAGACACTTGTGGAAATCGACTGAACGACAACGTTTATGCTCAAGAACAGTATTAAAAACTTTCACTTCGTCCATATGAATGAAGGTGTGTTTTCACAAGACATTAGTTACCTTTATAGTCGCATAAAGACGCACAAAATCTGACGCTACATTTGACCCATCCCTAACGAGCCTTTCGGGGTTAAGGGCCTGACTCGAGGGCCCACAGTGGTGATGACTGTACGTATATATTACACAAAGTGATCGTGACGTCATCCATTAGCTTCTCATCACGTTACTTATTAGAGGATCCAAATAAAACGTTTGAGACCATGACGACCCGTGAAAAAAAATGTATTTGCTTTGTATTTTCAGATAGAATCACATGTATCTATGGGAAAAAGCTTCTTGGAGCCAGACGATCGGTTCCCCAGTGGCCAAACGGTGGAATTACAACTTAACGTTACTTTCACATTGGCCTCAGTGACCAACCCCGGTCGTTGCCCCTTGGGGTGGAGACAGGTGTTGGCCATCCCGTGACCCACACACATCTCCTGCTGAGCTGTGGATTTGAACCGGCAACCCTCCAGTCACACGCTCACTTCTCTAGCCTCAAAAATCATCTTCAAATCCTTAACATTTGGGCCAAATTTCCTCTTTTTACAGTACAGTATGTTACGACCAAAATGGGCTCAGGATGCACAAAGTTGCGAAATAAAAGTAGTTGTGCTACTGGCAAGTACCTTCGAAAGGTGAATTTAAGAAAATATGTGAAAATGGACCTCGTTCCAAACAAACGTCGTTTTGTTTGGAAACTCTAATAATCTGTAATGTTTTCATTTGTTAATAAAATTTCGTAGCTTGGTTTTGCTTGACGGGAAGGAGCGACAGCAAAGTTTCAAAGAACGTCTCTTTATTCAGGGACATGTTTTTTGTTTTCAGCTTGGTTGTATTTGTGGTTAATAATTTATTTTAAATAGACTGTAAATGCTTCATAAAGTCCTTTTTTTTCATCTGTTCATCTTTTGGCACAAAAATAATGAGTTTGGAAGCTGGTTGTAGGTTTTTTTGTTTGTTTTTTTTTTCGCCACAAACCCCAGCAGACTCCAGAACGACCACTGTGTCCAGCGTCACGATGTCAAACGTCCCCGACAAACAAAACACTAACTCACTTCCAGGCTTTAAACATTAATTTGTGCTCGGCTCTGCTGAGTCATGGTAAGTCATCACCTGTTGCTAAGTAAACAAACCATGTTGTGCTACACACACACACACACACACGGAGTGTTACACACAGTATGACGTAACTGTGAGGAGCTAGCAGTGTCACGGAGCTGACGGACGATCAGACTCATCAACCCAAATAATGCAAATGAGTCATTAAAAGTATTTTTCGTGTCCACATGATTCCTCTGATTCATGCAGTTACTCCTTTTTTTGCTGTTTTTCCTTCATGCTGCTCTGCTTTTTATTTCTTTGAATGTCTGGATGTTTTTCCAGGGGGTGGGAGCAGTCGATGATGACGCTAGCAGCGTAGTGTTCAAGGCTGCAGAAGGAGGGGATTTAAATTTTATGAAATATATTAACTTCTCAAGAAGGTTCAGCACTGGGCTTTATTGCACTTGGTCTGTTGGTGATATGGGTGATGTTTTTCTTTCACCTACTACAAAAAATGTATTTCGATTGTTTCATATTATCACATTGCGACGAGTGAGCCCTGTTTGCTGCTGTGGACACATTAAAGGTTGAGGGTGCAACCCGTGGACAGGTGAACCGTCCTCATTCACGACCACAAGCAGCAGCAACGATCAGGCGACGAACCAGAAGGTGGCAGCTTCGGCTTCTCGGAGCATTTGTCACAGGCGTCGACATCCATCCAGGCTCGTCCAATCAAATCTGATCAGCTGTGAGTGCCATCTGACTTTGCACCAGCTCCTCCATGGTGCAGATGTGGTGCACGATAAAGGAGCTGGTGTATCTGTGGTGCAGATGTTCAAAGGCACCAGCTGGTTGTTTTTCTGCCTATTATTCACTTTTGGTGACACCTTTAATCGATGTTCAGTCATTACACCTCTGACCATTGTATCGGTCTGAACTGGAAGTGCTTTAACACATTTCACAAATTTCTACCTCTGCCTCGTTTTTTAAGGAAAGACAACTCCCTCCTTCGCTACTTCTGTCTTTAGCTTCCAGGATGGAAGTTAATCATTTCCCCAACTGGATTTATTTTCTTCTCACTGTTGAGCCCTGCTCTCCGGTCTTCGGGATGGTTGGTGGGCCAATAAATACGTGGAGCTTCTCATTAACAGTTTATACTGACGCCCCAGACAGAACTAACACAGTAAAGATTAAAAACGGCTGAAACCGTCGACCCTGATGCCATGTTTCACTCTTTTCCACACTGTTTATTCATGTTTTTCCTCCATGTTTTAACCCATCATCAATGGTCTCTTTCTGGACCCCATCACTCCCCCCCCCCGACAGGATCTTCAGCCTTTCATCTTCCTCTTCCAAGAATTCCAGCTTCGACTGCTCGCTCTTTTTTTCTCCGTCCTCTTCGCATGACGTTTCGTTCTGAAATGCTGCCAGATGTTTGCGAACACACAGTGACGCACACACCCCGTGTGCTCCTGCCGTCCGGGACGACCAGAAGGCTCCTAATACTACCTACTGCCCCTCCCTCACACAGCTGTGTGTATGTGTGTGTGTTGTGTTGTGGCGGGGGTGTGGTGTGCACAGTTGAGGGTTGTAATTTGGTGGTGAACGAGAGATGGAAAAACCAGCAGCCGCGAGAGTTCAGGGCACGCTCGCCTGCCCGCAAACCAGCAAACGGCACCGTGGTCCTGGGGTCGACAAAGTACAGGGGACCTATGGCAGAACCCTGTGGTACTCCGTCACTCGCAGACCTCACCAAAATATTATTTAACCAAATATCCCGAACGTTTATGAGGTCCCTCAGCCTCTCAGAAAACCGCTTTTTGCGCATCTTCAAGCCCGGCTCATTAGATCTCGCAAACAGACGTTACATTTCACTGTCTGTATCCGCTGATCGTTGAATGATGGCGAATGACAACTGTGTGTGTGCTGCGTCTTTCCTCGTCATGGCGCGACTAATCGAAGTGGATTTCTAAGGTTTAGCTGGCTAAGAGTCAAAATCAGTTTACATTTTAGTTTTAGTGATGTCATTTAGGCACTCAAGATTTTTTTTCCAACCACATTTTTTCTTCGAAGATGATGGTTCGCCACTATCCTTATATCACTTGTTGCCAGCTAAAAAATAATGTAGAAATTATCCAATGGGAGGCTCCAACCTATTAGCTTAGTTAAATCCAGGTGGTGACCTTTTTTTGGCCAGCAACTACAATCACTTGAACAACCCCAGGCATCACGAACACAAACCTATCCGAGCAACGATAGCATTGTTGCTATGAAAAACAGCCTTTACTTTTTACATAAGTAAAGAAAATGCAACAAACGCATACATGTCACAGCAAAATAAACTGTCATAAAGTCTCTTTTTAAACCATTGCTGATCAGTAGAATTAGTTACATTAGACTGATTATTCGATCTCCTGGTGTTGTGACGTGGGCTCTGATTGGCTGCTGATCAGAGCCGGCACCTCTGATCCTCTGTGACCGGTGTTCGGAGTCGGTTGGGGCCCCTGTCAGAACACTGCTCACTGAAGACCGGAGGTGCCGGTTTTCGTCTTGCTCTTTCTTGCTGTTTAAGCCATAGCTAAGGGAGGAATCGTTAATTTATCTCTGCTGCAGCAGCACATGCACAGTACGAACATGCACGACACGAGCGTGTGCGTGAGAATGATTGACAGCCAGCTGACAATGAATGACAGCCAGCTGACACTACCTTTATTGCTTGTTGGTAGTATTTAATGGGAGCGGTGGAATTTTTAAAATCATATTTTGTGGGTGTGGGTGATGCAAAGGGACCACCAGAACTATCAGAAAAAAAGCAAATATGACTAGAAATGTTATTTGCCCCTTTAACAAATTAAATTAACAAAAATAATTTGCATCTGTGTTTTTTTTTTATCTGTGTTTCCTATGTGACACAGTGGGCGTAAACATAATTCACCTGCCACCGGGGGGCAACAGACACGTAACAGATTGTATCAACAGGGTTTTGAGCAAAGTTTTTGCCATATGGTGATGCAATAGGTGTAAGAAATGTGTTTATCAAATATGATACACATGGCGTTATAGGGTTAAAGATGCTTGCGTTAATTCTCCAGGCGGAGGTAAACTACCACCAGTGGAGACGCAGGAAAACGATGGAAACTTTTGAGTTGGGTATTTTGCCACGTCTATGAGCGAGAAGATAAAATATAACATACTTTCTACAGCATATGTGATAATTGTGAGCTTCCATGAGTTTTGAGCATGGATCGACGCCCAAAAATGGGCTCATTTTTCAGGCCCGTGTTTTCAGGGTTACATGTCGCAGTTTCTTGCATAGTCTGGCGAGGGGAGCGACTTGTATATTAAAGAATTTCGAGTATAGGGTGTTTTTTACTAGAACTTGCCGTTCAAGATGAAATGTTTGTTCTTGGTGTCGGATTTTGTTAAATAAATTTCCCGAACAAATGCGGCCTGTTCTCCAGAGCGACTTAGACACTTTTTTTTTCTCTTATTCATTATGCATTTTTTTGGCTTGTGCGACTAAAATTCCGGAGCGACATCTAACCTGGAAAATACGGTAACTAAAAAAACTATGAAATAAACAGTGCCGTAACAAAGTCCGCTGGGAGCTACGGCACCAAACTGATGAATCCGGTGGAATCTCATACTGTGTGATTTATATCTGCGTCATCTCCAGGAATCCCCTAAGTGCACGTTATTCCCGTCTATCTTTAACCCACCGACCGTGTGCATCCACGGTGTATATTTAGGGTCTCCGACGCAGCCACAGCTCGCCGTGAATCACCGCGCTGTCTTCGACTGCTGATTGGATTTGTGTGCATCCCCGGCCAGCTGCGTGTTCAGCAACGGTCGCACACATTCACCACACCCACCCGGTGCAGGACTTACCCTCCGTGTACTTAAGACACATACGTGCAATTATATCTGTCCTCCCAGTTCTCCTTTTTACTTAAGGACCTTGTAATGTATCATTTCCTCTTAACTTTCCAAAATCTTCCACATCAAGAGCTGCATTTTTTTTTCCTGCCGTAGGCTACGTACAAAACAGGTGGATGTTTCAGGACGGCGTGGATTTCTCACTTAAGTTCACATTTGCTGCCTTTTGAGAAAACCGCATGCATCAGGAAGACAATAAATTCAACCAATCATAATCGAAGATTTTCACAATTCAAGACGATAGAGAAAGTGAATCACCAAGAGCAAGACGGGGGGGGGGGCCTCCAGCAGAACCAGCGGCTCAGGGTAGGCGGACATCTGCCTCCACGGGTTGGGGTTAGTGGACAGAGGAGAGACAAAAGACAAGAATACCGGGTGGTATGTCGCTCCGGAATGTTAGTCACACGAGCCAAAAAATGCGCTGGAGAACAGGTTGCATTTGTTCGGGGAACACGCGTCAAGCTTGACGCCAGAAGCGAGCGCTCGAGGCTCGCCTCCCCGCCTCACCGGGTAAGTGACGGCGCCAACACGTTTGGTTTTAAGCTGATGGCAGGTACGGTTGTTACCGGTAATGTCTACATTTTAAATTGTCAGTGATACAGATGAAGGTACGCAAGCCTAGAGCGACGTCTAGCGGCGGTCAGTGTGACAAACAACCAATACTCGAAATAGTTTAATATATTCGTCACACCGGTGTATTTGTCGCTCCCCTAGCCCGACTAAGAAACCGCGATGTGGAATCCGGAAAACATGGTAGTATCACACTATAATGAATGCAAAATAAAAAAGACGGGGAGCGGGTTGAGAGGGAACTCGATACATCAACAATTCTTTAAGTTTTAAATGTATTTGTTTTTGTTTTTGGCAGCAGGACGCCTCAAATCCTAGATATATCATCATCACCATCATCTATCATGGCAGCAATAGAATGAATGGCTCAAGTACGGTGGAACCCTGGGTTGTTAGATTCATTTTGGGGCGACACGGTGGCGCAGTGGGTAGCCTCGCAGCTAGAAGGCACCCTTCTGTGTGGAGTTTGCATGTTCTCTCCGGGTTCTCTGGCTTCCTGGCATCTTTATGGCAGGAACATTTTTTTTTTTGTCAGTATTTTGAAATCGTCTTGTCTATAAAAACGTGTCAGAAAATGAACCCGCCCTTTTATTCAAATTGTTCTCGTGAATCCTACAGGGTTTTATCACTTTTAAACCTTTGCTTTTGTCTCGTCTGTGTTTGCAGGACCGTGGTGATGCCTATTGCCAACGAGTTCTCCCCAGACGTGGTTCTGGTGTCGTCAGGCTTCGATGCGGTCGACGGACATCCCCCGCCGCTCGGAGGATACAAGCTCACAGCTAAATGTAAGGACAGACCACGGTCGCCCGTCATTTCTAAGCCTTTGTCTTGATAACGCTTTGGTTTTTAAACCTATAAGTACATCCACAGGCCTGGAAAAAGTAAAATGAGCATTTATTACCTGCACCGTTAGGAAAAATAGCTCTTGCAAGGTAGCAAATAAAGTTGCAGACACGCAACTGACACTAAATTTGACATGTCTTCAACATTTACGGCACTAGATCCAGAAAAAACTACCATTATGGAAATATTGGGGGGGTCATATTTTATATAATTGGTTTTGCCTTATTGAATCCTTTCTGTCACTGTTACCTCATCGTGCTTTACATCATTTTTTTTTTTTTTTCCAAATTTGTCACGTTCATATTTGTGTTTTTCCATCATCTTTTCACCCCGTCCTTTTATATGAACAGTTCAAAACTATGAATATTGAAATGCCACAGCTTGGTTTTATTGGATGGACTGACTCGTCATTTTTGAATCATATTCAGACACCGAGCTGTTTGCATCTTACCATGACCGTGCAGATCTCACGTAGAGGAGACGGGGTCTTGCTGGTACCGTATTTTCCGGACTATATGTCGCTCCGGAGTGTAAGTCACACAAGCCAAAAAATGCATAACGAAGAAGAAAATAAACATACGGGGTAAATTATGGGGGAAACGTAACTATAGCATAAAGAACATAATCTAATAAGTTCATCAAACTCACAATCTCACTCCTAATCGCTAAATCCTTGAAATTCTTCATCTTCGGTGTCGTGTCTGAAAAACACAGCTGACTCCGGAGGTAGACGACGCGTCGCTTCCTCCTCTGCGTTGCTATCGTCAGACTCCGCATCAGTTCCATTTCCAATTATTCCGGCCTTCCGGATCCCGACAGGACGGTTTCGTTTGCCGTGTCGATGCATCCAATGACTTGCTGGAAAGTCGCATGGCGCATCCTCCTGGTTGCCGTGACGCTGTGGTCTCAGTGTGAAAATAACCAACACGTAAAATGTTTAATATATAAGTCACACCCCGAGCCAGACGATGAAAAACGTGCAACTTATAGTCCAGAAAATACGGTAAAGGGGGTAATGAGTGCACAAACACAGGGTGGAGTATGGAGTATGTGTGTTTTACATGTATTTTTAACCCCCAGACTCCTGAAAGACAAAGATCAAAGGTTGCGGTTTCGTCTAAACACAGAGCCACGTTTATTAAAATTAAACCTGGCTTATATCATATGTCTTTTTTTTTCGCCCCCACTAAATCCACAGCACAGACTCTCCTTCCCCTCCTCTGAGGCCCCCGTCCATTTTTTCTCCATCCATGCTCATACCCTGTTTCTTTCATTTTCTTTTGTATTAACTTAGTTTTTATTCACTTTCTTTACAG
>JAQQAE010016281.1:0-11807 GCA_029823295.1 Pseudamia nigra
AAATGACACTTTGACACAATGAAAAATAGTCAGTGTTCAGCTTATATAACAGTGTAGATTTATTGTTCCCTCAAAATAACTCAAAATACAGATATAATTAAATATCTGCAGAAATGTGTGGGGGGGTGTACTCATCTTTGTGAGATACTATATACTGTATATATATACAGTATGTGTGTGTGTGTGTGTACAGTACTTACAGTATATACATATACTGTATGTGTGTATATAAGTATATAGGTATACTAATATACATATGTGTGTATAAAGCCCTTGCATTTTTGTGTAGGTATGAAGAGTTTGGTTTGACATTTTGATGTTTACCTAATGTCAGGGAAAAAATAAAGATGTTTTCTCCATGAATCTGATGTGAAAATGAAGATTATATCCATATACACTATAAACACTATAATCTGTAATGTGTGAAAATGTACAAAATATTGGATTTTTTTTTCTGCTCATCAAAACTATTTCAGTTAGGGGCACTCAAGCAAGATATTGAAACTACTTAATGTTTCAATACTAACATACTTAAAAATGAAGGACCTTGTAGGTTGGAAAATAAAGAGCCATTGTTGCATAAGACCTTGTTTGACTCATCGTTTGAATATTTCATTGTGGGTTGTTGGGAATGAGTCAGTTCTGTCCATTTTAGCTGCTCCGGTTACCTCGCTATCGATCTTTAAGGTAACTGCTAATAGATCTAGTGCTTTTAGCTGCATAGATATTCAAAGGCAGCTTTAGCATCACCTCTCGTCACGCATACATGGAAGCAGTGTGGATGTTGGATGTTGTTTATACAGATCGAGATGTGCCCCGTCAGCCAATGTGAAATCATTAGTTATACTAATTGGTTCCTTACTGTTGGCGTATCTGAATCCCTCATTCTTCTCCTTTACTTTTCCTTTCATTCATCTTATCTCCCTCTCTTTATGTCCCTCATTTTCTTCCAACCACTTCAGATGTGATGTTTTCTCTCTGCCATCCTTCTCTCATCCTTTTATCTCCCACATTCCTGTCTCTCTCTTTTCCCCTTTTTTTCGCTTTGCACTCATACTCATTTTTTACTTTTTTCACACTTCCCCCCTCATTTATAAAATGAAGCACTTGAATAATGGGGGATTCTGATGTCTGCTGATATTTTCATCTCGCCGTGGGATGTTAGAGTATGAAATCGAGACTGAGAAAGAGGGAGTGAGAGGGCAGAACTTCCTTGAACACTGAAGATTGAAAAGTAAATAAATACACCAGCAAAGCAGTCAATATATTTCAAGATTGTGCAGTGATTCTCATATGAAACTCAGTGTGGGATGATGAGATGAGTGGACTGAAGAGATGCAGGGAGAAGCCGAGGTCAGCATAGATACAAGAAGAGGATGGAAAATGTTGTTTAAAAGACTGCAAAGCAGGTTTTTTTTACACAGATCAAACATATTTTAAAAGACAACCTAATAGGACTCTAGTTCTGGTGTCAACGTTTCTGCTTCATGAAAATTACTATTCATTAGGTGAAATGGCTTGTTCATGGTGCTTCCTGTCTGAGAATCATCTTGAAATGTACCAGGCTGATGCTGCCACAGAGTCCACCATTTGGGAATAATTTAAACTCTCATTTTTGACAGGTGTTGTATCATTATATTCAGAACCACCAGATGTTGCTGGGGAAAAAAGGCTGTAAGTTCAATCAGATCTATCCACTATTCTTGCATCATGAACTGTTCACATAGTTCTTTCAATTAGTAGCAGCCATTAGTACAGGATTTAATGGCACCTCACAGACTGAAAGACACTCAATACCCTAACATTACCCTGTCCATCCAAGTGGGTTTAGAAGAGCCTACAGTGGAGGTGAACATGTGAACATTGTCACAGCTATCAGAGTTTAAACGTTTTGGGCTAAGCTACAGAAACAGTGCAGAAATATGGTGACTGCTTTGGGAGATCCACTCGCGTTATTGCTTTCCCTTTATTTTTTAAATTATTTTTAACATTGTACATGTGCTATTTCTTGCCTTCGGATTGTGCTTTAGCCCATCAGTTGTTATGTGTAGAGGAAGGGTGGGTGAGTCGATAGCCCTATTAGTGCCACTTCAATTACTGTACAAATCTATATCATGGCAAGAATTTTGCTGTTCAAGGCAATTCATTATTAATTATCAAATTAAAGTGAGTCAATCAAAAAGTGTCAAGAACTTTGAATGTGTCCCCAAGTGCAGTTGCCAAAACCATCACTATGATGAAACTGGCTCTGATGAGCACCATCCGAGGAAGACAAAGTGCAACCTCTTCTGCCGACGATATGTTTATTAGAATTACCTGCCTCAGAAACTGGGGATGGTCCTCCATGGGTTTTCAAATATTTTTAATCCAGGGTCCATCATTCAGAATAATCCGGTGACCACTGATGTTCATTATGGCGACAGGTGTTGAGATTAGAGTTATTCTCTTGTGTGATTTCTGGGTGTGGTGAATTGTATACAGGCTGTCAACTGTTGGCAGTATTGGCAGACAGGGACAGTCTTATATCACTCTCTGGCTGTAGCCTTGTCCTGTACCTATTCTTCAGGTATACCAGCATGGAAAATACACTCTCACAGAGATACTGAGTTGCAAAAGGTAAAAAACTCTTTACTGCTTTTGCCGCAAGCTCTGGATATTCAGCCCGAAACCATCCATGATGACATTAAAACTAGGCCAGGGACTACTCACAGTGCCTTCACGGACCACCATGAGGCTGCTGACCACTGGTTGAAAACCCCTGCCCTAAAGACATTTTTGAGACATTGCATTAATTAGAATGAACCAGTATAAGAGCACATTAGTCTCTGACCTTTGATTATCATTATCTTTTCAGGTTATCCTCGCATTCATGTGAACATTTGTACTAAATTATATGACATCCTGTCAAGTTGTTCCTGAGATATTGCATTTTAAACATGATGGAACCTAAACTATGGATGATGATGCTGTGGAGGCACATCTAAAAATACACTGAAGAACTGCTGCCTTGCTTAAGTTGTTTGCCAGTTTGGATGTGACCAAATGTGTTAACTTACCAAAGCCACACAATCCAGACAGGCTGGCCAATAGGAGCCTCACAATAGCATTACTTTTTTTTCTTTAGGCAGCCTTTTGGCTGTGAAGGTTGCTTCAGGGCTTCATGTCCCCAATAGAATGAGCTAAATGACAGCTGGGTAATGTATAGTGTACATGTCAATACTGATTCATGTTTTAGTTGACAAAGCAGGACAAACCATAACTAAGACTTTCAGTTCCTTCTGTCGTGATGTCTTGTGCCTGAAAAACTTGGGTCCTATGTCCACCCTTCCCCCTCAGTCCCCTATTTGTAATTGTAGTTTTCCCTACTCTCCACTGGCTTTGGCTAAAAGAAAAAGTGTTGTTCTTTGAAATGAACTCGACTGGGCACACGATCAGTCCATCAGTCAATCCATTGACTCCCGTGAAAAAGTGAACCCCTTGACCTGCCCTCCAGTGGAAACGAATTAAAATTCCTCCAACTTCCTTGAAGGTCTCATTTCATTGAAAATCATTTAAGGAAACCCATTTTGCAAGTTTCATACAATATTTTAACACCAGGTTATTCTTTCAAATCCAAGCAGTGCAAAAAGAGATTACTTGTCAAACAGATGCATAAAAGACTGAAATTAAACACAGTTTTCTCTTTGTACCACTAGACTGTTTCAATTTGTCTCAGTGCTGGAGGATTTTATTTTCTGTATCATAAATAACCACTTGTTTATAGGTTATTATTGCAATAAATTAAACTGCTTCGTACATGTTTTTTATAATGTATGTTGCATGAATTTGCAGTTTGTATTTGGTTTTTTACCTTCACTTGACTCCCATGGTTCCTCTGTCTTTTTACTCATTTTGCCTTCTAATCCAATGACTCCCATTCCACCTAGACTCAGAAAGGCTCCATTCTGAATAGAGACTCATTGTTTTTATAGATTATTATTGATAACAGCCTCATCCAAGCAGAGAGAGTAGTTTCACCACCTACAGCAATGTGCACTCCCTTTATTTTTACCGATAACCCCATTCTTTTAACTATTACTCTCTCCCCTTTCAATATTTTAAGGTACCCAGTCCGTGTGAACATGGAACATGAAATTCTATCAGTTCATTGTCTTTTTCTTTTTTCTTCATTTCTGCACATTGATCAACGTTCTCTGAAGCATCTTTTCATTCTTTCTGTCTCTCCTCAGATCTTGCTAGATGCCAACACCATCAGGCTGGGAAACATTCCCCTCGGCAGTGCAGTTGACCCCCTGGAGGGAGCTCCTGCAGGCACCACCTACACTAAACAGACTGTATACGAACTGTGTGCCTGCGCTAATGGCAAGCTTTACCTGTCCCCAGCTGAGAAAGGGTCTTCATGCCAAACCACCAGTAACTTTTGTCTCTGGAGCTGAAAGTGGGAAGTGGACAGACACCTCTGACATGCAGACTTGTAGAGTTGAAGCTCATGCTAGCCAACAAACTGAATCAATGTGGAGTATGGTTTGGTGGGATGTGACTGCCAGCTAACAGAGCAAATCAACATGGATCGTAGCATGGCAAAAAGTTCATGTCTGTTAACCAGTATGGATTACAGCTTGGCAGGAAGCTAGCTCTTGCTAAAAGACCAAATCTTCATGGGAAGTGGCTTCATGTGAACCAGTGCCAGCTGAAGGACTCAACTGACAAGGACTACAGCTTGGTAGCTTGCCAGCTTGACCAAAATCATCACCAGACTGACCAGTAGCTTATGCTAGTCAAGATGAACTGATGTTTTGGAAGTGAAACAACTTGATTAACTGGTGGCTATGATGCTACTTGCTCCGTTGAACGTGGCTGAGAGGTAACATTCTGGGGCCTTCAGAATTTGCTATGACAGTTCCTGAAAGTCACAAGGACCTTTGGGAGTTAACTAACAGCAGCGAACTATCCCGCAATAAAAGTTTGGTGTTTGCCATATGACCAAAATGTCCTGGAAACCAAGCATATGCTCATGTTAGGATGAACAAATATGGTGTTACCTGTACCATCGATGGCATGGACCAGGACTCATCGCTGTCTGCCTCTGTCCATCTGTAAAGACTATGGTTCATCCCTCTTGGTAACTAACAAATAAATCAGAAAAAGTTTTAGTCTAGAGTGAAGCTAAGGCTAGCTAATGGACCAATCTATACCAGAAAGGCCTTCCCCCTCCTGCCCTTCTATTCTTTCACCCCAAACACTGATATGTAGTGCCCTTCCATTTAAACATAAAGGTGACATTGTTCTTTGATCCGTTACATATTTTACCTAACACAAATATCTTACTTGTTCTTTTCAGCCTTGCTTTGCATTCATTCTGGTTTCCTTGCCCGATGTATCGTTTCATTCCTTGATTTTAACATATGTTAATTTTTACCAACGTCACATTACTTGTAACATCTGAAAACTTGTACTTATCTTAGTCTACTTATTTCCTATTTGTTTCTCTGTCCACTGTCTTTATCATTTTTTTATCTTTGCATTTTTAGATCTCTGCTGATCTCTGTTTTCCATTCTCCATGCTCGAGTTAGTTTTTCTGTCTAGGTACCTTTTTCATCAGACTGGTATGAGAAAAAAAGAGATAATGTTCCTTTGTCCAGTGGTTAAAAAGACAAAAAGGAGCACATAAAACCTTTTTTTGGTCCTTTCTTCATTGTCCTGGTTAAACATCTTTACTCTGCATTGCAGGTGTATTAGATGTATCACTTTCCAGCCTTTCAGTCTGTTCCTACATGTCTCTGTTCCCATCATCTCTCTAAAGATGTTCCAGATAGACATTTCATGCTTTTTTGAAAGCAAAGAAATCACAAATGATGAGGAAATGGAGCTGGGTGTTAAGCTAAATTAAGTGGTATATCAGACAAGCTATTTCTGGTGTAGTGCCAAACCTCCACTTTGAAAAACTTTGAAAAAAGTCAAATAGTCTGTCAATTTTGAATTTTCTTATGAGTATTTACATATCTTCATTTTGTATATTTGTTGTCTATCAGACTTTGTGTAGCTTTTTTTTGCACGCCCATTCTGCTCTTCTCCCTCTTGTCAGACATCTTTTTCATTGTGACATTTCATCTCAATTGTTCCTTCTTGCTTTTATTACAGTATTTTATTTCTTCCTACTGTTTGCTCCCCATCCCAAGCTATTTTCACCCTAGCAGCTTAGTAATGTTCTCTTCAGTCATGGGACCATGCACCAAGCAGGACTATGGGAGATTATTTATGGTCTTTGCTTTGCTGTGGTTGCAAGCAATCCAAAGCGAGACCATAAATGCAAGGTAAATCATGCAGATCACTGACTCCAAAATTGCCACTGCATCTGTATATATGTAAGACTGTCATCATGTCGCACCACAGGACACAGTGGGACATCAGTGGGAAGTTGCTGAAACTGTTTTACAAAGTTTTTAAGCAGGCTGTATAATGACAAACTGGCTACAGATCTCATATCCCCCTGGTTTTTCTTTTCCAGTCATATCCCTTGGATCTTTTATTTCTTATAGCTGTACTTTTCCTTCACCATCATCACTGCTCAAACTGAAGTAATGTCACTGTATGTTTATGTTGCATCACCAAAGCAACCAGTCGGGCTGTACATTGGCAGTGGAAACACAATGTGCTGGTCACTAAAGCAAGCAGAGGCGTGCTGAACTGAGTAAAGTACAATCTGTGGGAAAACAGAATATTTCTTTTGGTTCACAAGTTATCTTGTCATATTTTACCACCATCAATCCATACATCCATCCATTGGCCTTCACTGATGCAGTTCCAGGACCAGGCCAGGTCTGCTGAAGCAGAAAACCCAGACCTCTCGCTCCTTAACCACCTCCTCTAGGTCTTCTAGGGAGATCTCATGGCATTCCCAGACCACCTGAGAGACATAGTCTGCTTTGGGGCCAACTTTTTGGACGAGCTAAAAACATCTTACCAGGGTAATGTTCCACAGGCATATGGGCAAGAGGCCTGAACCACATGTGACTCCTCTCAGTGTGTAGGAGTAGAGGTTCTATTCCGAGCGCTTACCGGTTGAACTTGCTTCTCATAAAAGTAAGAAATTAATTTCTAACACTTTTATCCACAATCTTGCTCTCTCAATCATGACCCAGAGCTTGTGACCATAGGTGGTGGTACAAGATTTTAAATTGAGAGTGTGACCTTTTTGGCTTAGCTTCCTCCTCACTACAGTCCTCATTACTACTAACATAGTGCTGATCAGCCTGTCGATCTCACACTTCATCCATTCCTCACTCATGAACAAGATCCCAGGATACTTAAACTCATCCACCTGCGGCAGGAACTCATCCCCAACCTGGAAAGGGCCGACATGACTTTATTTTAAGACATGCTGTCTAATCATCTCTCACTCCTCTGTTACTTGTTATGTTATGTCTTCGCCCATAGTTATTTGTCTCTGGCCATCCCAAATTCAAATATCAGGACAAAACAACTTCTACCACCTTCACATCCCCTTTTAAAACGTCACCATCCTAAACAGGAAAAAATCAGAAAGGTCTGGCATATGATGTTTAGTGTGTTTTTTTTATCATACATGGAAGATCAGCGTGAATGGACTCACTCCAGCTCCCGGCATCTGGAAATCAGCAAATATGTGTGGCAGAAATCCAGCTTGGAAGAAATTCCAGAATGATATGGTTTTATGTGTACTGATTCACACAGATCAAGGCCCTGAGGCATACTTTCCTTTTTTAAAACAAAGTGATACACAGGTGCCTTTGCTGCTGTTGGTAAAAGCACATCAGTCTGAACGTTCACACTACCCTCAGTGGACCCTTTGCAAGAGTCTCTGGACAACCTATTTATCAATCTACCTATCTATATATTTAGTTTTATGTCTTTCCCTCCCCCCTTTTTCCTGGTTTTGTAGAACCTTCAGTATATTCAGCTGAAAAGAAAAAAAAAAAAAAAACTATTCAATCCTGGGTTAACATTTAATTTTCTGATGTGTTCCCTTATGGTTTTATTCTTGATAATAAAAAAGCACAAATTATGCCATGTATATAACAATACCAATAAAATACAAAATAAAATAATATTGTTTTTAAAGAGAATCTCTGGGCTTTTCAATGTTGATAAATCTGCAATTGTGTCTTCTATGTTTCTAACTGGATTTACTTTACAATAAGATGGTGCTTGAACTGGTTCATAATAATCTTAATTGACCAAGTCACTCACTATTGCTTACTTCACATTTTCATTTCACATATAATACATAGACCTAGGGACACAATTTGGTGTTGTTAACATAGACAATATGTATTAGTGATTGTGACGTTACCCATTGGTTTCTTAAAGACAGTGTTGAGACCAATTGGGTTGTTACTTTGTGGATGACATTTTAGAGCCAAAAACAAGATCTGACCATATTTGGACAAATGGCAGTGGAGCTACAGGAATGTAGAATGTCAGGCATCTTAAGCCGGCTGCACATAGAGAAACGCGACTGTCATGATTGAAGGAACCTCGCACACAGGCGCCATCTATTGACAGTAAACATTGATTGTGTTTTGACACACATGTCCACCAATGATAAAAGTTGCAATGTCAGAGTTGTGACCGCTGCACACTGCCAAGACTGAGTCCTGGCGATTCAACATGTTGAATTGGCACTATTTCTGTCGGGACGTCGTCAAGACTGAAAAATCTGGGTCTGGAACCACCATCAAGCTAATTTCCAGTTGAGTTGAGTTGAGATGAGTCACGTTTCTCTATGTGCGGCCGGCTTCATGGGTAACTTTATGCTACTGCTGCTATGCTGTGCTTACTGACACAGTAAATCGTCACCAAGCATCACTGAACAAAGTCATGTTAAGGTGTTGTTAGTGTAAACATGTGCCCACAACTACAGTTGAGTGCATCTCAGGTAAACCTCTGTTAAATAAACAGCGCTACGCAGGTCTGATACCATCCAGCTCCATCGGCGAGTTAATTTAGCATAACAACCTGTCAATCAAACCCCAGCACGACAGATATTTTTCAGATTATTTGATATAATGTCTTAATAACAGATCAAAAAGTTAAAGATGGGCCACCAGATCACTTATTAGAGGGTCCAGATAAAACATTTGAGACCATGATGACTCATGACAAAAATCTATTTGCTTAGTATTTTCAGAGAGAGTCCCAATGTATCTGTATGGGAGTCAGGGCCTCTTGGAGCCCAGTGCAACCCCAGTCATTTCCCACTGGTTGTTATACTGAAACATGATAAACACAGCAAGAGAAAAAACCCACTGAATTTTCATTGCAACAAAAAGGAAGTAGGGTCACAAATGGCATCCATATTCTAATTATCCACACCAGTGGCGTCAAAGTGTATTTACGTAGGACAGCCAGTGCAGTCTGTCTGTGCTGCCGTCTGTTTATCTGTTTGTACAGTAACTCAAAAACAAATGAAGCTGGGTTCATCAAAGTTGGCTAATAGGTTGACATTTTGACTAGCACCTGTGGACATACTGTTGGAGTGAAATGGTCAAGGTCACAGGATCATAAACATTTCTGTCTATCTATGCTCTAACTCAAAAACAAATGAAGGTAGGTTCACCAAACTTGGCTAACAGGATCTTGGGACTAGCACCTGTGGACATATTTTTGGAGTCCAAAGGTCAATGTCACAGAATCATAAAAGGTCTGTCCATCCATGTTCTAACTCAAAAACAAATGAAGCTAGATTCACTGTACATGGCTCATAGGCTGATTTTGGGACTACTACCAATTGCTGTCTTTGGAGACAAAAGGTCAAAGGTTACAGATTTCTAGAAGTTCTAAATTACTTTTGGCATGTGGCCACTTTATTATCAGAGCTAAAGACACCAAAGTGCTGTGGGTCAGCGTGGATAAGCATGCCTTGAGTGCAATATTAGTTTGTGTAATATTTCAAAACCTAAAACTAAATAAATCTACAAATCGATCAACTCATATTCAGTAAATAAGACTTAATTTCTCCTAACTTTCTCAACATGTGACTTAATTGTGTAGGTAGACTACGCTATAGTCGATGATATTCCAAGAACATGTAAATCTGAAGCCTCAGTGCATCACAAGTATAGTAGTGGAAGAGGAAATCACATATCGAGGTATTTAAAAAGAGGACAGTTTGCATTAAATCTAATGAACCTTCACCACATTCAGGGGTGTTTTTTATGAAGATCACTTTTACAGTGATTTAATTGAATCAAAACAGCATGAAAATAGCCAGGAAATGGTAAACATGACTGTGACCAAACAGCTTTGTACCACCAATTTAATTTCCGAACTCCTTGCATAGTTTATTGGGGGAAGGACAACAATTATGCAGAGCCTGCAGCATCATTGTCATATTTTCTCACAGTCAGTGAAATCTAGCAGCCCGAGTAGAGGGCCGTGTGCTCACAGAACCTTGCTGCAAATAATACAAGAGATTGAGACAGCTAGTGAAGTGGAGGAGAACAACGAAGTCAGAGTAGGAAGATGATGTGTAAATCAATTCTGAGGACAAAGTGAATTTGAAGGGAATGTGCAGCACCCAGAGGCACAGCAGCGTAAGGAGTGTTGCTCACCAGAGTGAAGATGTCAGACAATAAATGACCAAGAATGGCCAAGAGAAAAGAAGAAACCCAGAACCTTTTTATGTCGTCATAAAGAAAACCCATATATTTTTAATGACTCCTAGGGCACACTGTGACATTTCTGATACTTCTGATAAACCGCTACTGCCAGTCAAAAGTTTGGAAACACAATTTTTTCATTCATTTTTTCTTTTTTTCCACAATATCCCAACTATGAAAGAACACATGAAATAATGTTGTAAAGAAAAAAGTCTTAAACAACCCAGAACATGTTTTATATTTTAGATGGTCCAAAGTAGCCACAAAAAGCTTTCATGACAGCTTTGCACACTCATAGGATTCTCTTATCAGATTCACAAGGTCACCTTGTTGTCATTAAAGTTAAATGTGTAGTTTGTATGTCTTCGGTATTAATATGCAATGGTGAAAATTATATTAATAAAGAAAAATGACTGAAGCAGAAGGTGTGTCCAGACTAGAAGTATATATAATTACAATATTATTTGCAGATGACATTAATTTACTTTGTTGTGGGGACAACTTGGAAGAACTTTTAGATACAGTTGGAAATGAACTGAATAAACTAAAGAGTCTGTTTAATGTAAATAAACTAACATTAAATCTAAATAAAACCAAATACATAATATTTGGAAACAGATCTACATACACAGACAAGAAACTCCTGATAAATTATATATAAATTGAAAGAGTCTCTACAATAAAATTCCTTGGAGTCATAACAGATGAAAAATTATGCTGGAAGAAACAAACAAACTATATTAAATCAAAAATAGCAAAGTCAATTGCAATTCTTTATAAATTTAAATCTATATTAAATCAGTTATTGTTCACTCTGCGCTGTTCCTTCATACTATCATACATGAGGTACTATGTGGAGGGATGGGGTAACACATACAAGACAACAGCAAACCAAGTCTTTCTTCTTCAAAAAAAGAGTTATGTGAATAATCACCAACCACCACGACTTCATGGGGGACGACCAAGGAGACAACAAAATCATAAAAAAGCTAGACTGGAATTTGCCAAACTACATGTCGCCAAGCCACAAAGGTTCTAGGAGCATGTCCTATGGACAAATGAGACAAAACTGGAACTTTTTGGCAAGGAACATCAGCTCTAGGTTCACAGATGCAAAAATGAAGCATACATGGAAAAGAACACTGTCCCTACTGTGAAACATGGAG
>JAQQAE010016282.1:0-11806 GCA_029823295.1 Pseudamia nigra
GCATGAAATTACGTAGTTCTAATAATGATTTAGAATGCATTCTTACCTTGGCTTATGACTTTGTAGTGTGTACATGGACACTGCACACGTCCATAACTGTAAACAACTCCTAAGCCTTGAACTTCATAGACAGGTGCATCCAATCATGAGAAAAGGTATTAAAAGTAGCCAACTGCAAGTTCTTCTTCTCTTTGACTCTCCTCTGAAGAGGAGCAACATGGAGGCATCAAAACAACTCTCAAATGACCTGAAAACAAAGATTGTTCAACATTATAGTTTAGGAAAAGACTACAAAAAGCTATCACAGAGATTTCAGCTGTCAGTGTCCACTGTGAGGAACATAGTGAGGAAATGAAGACCACAGGCACAGTACGGTACTTGTTAAGACCAGAAGTGGCAGACCAAGAAAATACATCAGAGGCAACGGTGAAGGATGGCGAGGACGATCAACGATGACCCACAGACCACCTCCAAAGACCTACAGTACAACATCATCTTGCTGCAGACGGTGTCACTGTGCATCATTGAACAATTCAATGCACTTTGCATAACGAAAAGCTGCATAACGAAGATGCTGTGGACTGGTGAAACAAAAATTGAGTTATTTTGTCAAAACAAGGGATGATATGCTTGGAAAGCAACAGAACACAGCATTTCAAGAAAAACACGTGCTACCCACAGTAAAATTTGGTGGAGGTTCCATCATGCTTTGGGGCTGTGTGACCAGTGCCGGTACTGGGAATCTTGTTAAAGTCGAGGGTCACATGGATTCCACTCAATATCAGCAGATTCTTTAAAATAATGTTCAAGAATCAGTCACAAAGTTGAAGTTATGCCAAGGATGGATATTTCAACAAGACAATGACCCAAAACACAGCTCAAAATCTACTTAGGCATTCATGCAGAGGAACAAGTATGTTCTCGAATGACCATCCCAATCCCCAGACCTGAATATCATTGAAAATCTGTGGGATGATATGAAGCAGGCTGTTCATGATCAACTACCATCAAACCTAACTGAATTGGAGATGTTTTGTAAGGAGGAATGGTCCAAAATACCTCCATCTTGAATCCAGACACTCATTAGATTATAGGAAGTGCCTAGAGCAGGGGTGCTCACAGTTTTTCGTCATGTGAGCTACTTATATAATAACCAAGTCAAAATGATCTACCTACTGGAAATTTGGTTTGACCGATAAAGCGTGCGCATGCCCGACACGGGGTTCGTCCGCTCCCTGTCGGCACTAACGTTCCCATTCCCATCTGCCGCAGCGCGGGGGGAGGGAGGGCACCCCTCCGGTGCAGCTGCCGGCAGCTGCATGCGCACGCACGATTGTTTTTGTTCATTACTTTACCTATTTTGTTCATTTTCAACATTATTTTGTTCCTTCTTTGCTCTGTTTGTTCCACACTTTGTTCATATGTTGATCTTTTGTTCATTTTTTATTCATTTTTGGTCATTTTCCTGGTTCAATTTGATTGATTTTTTTTGGATGTTGTCAATTATTCTGTTCATTTATTGTTAATTTTGTCAACTGTTTCATTTTTAATTTCATTTTTAAAAACATTTTTTACATTTCCTTGACAGGTGTATTTGTATTTTTATTTTTGCTCATGTTTTAACTAATTTGTCTATTTCCCTCCTTTGCTTAGTTTGTTGCTGATTTTTTTTTTCATTTTGTTACTTATTTTGTTCATTTTTGTTCAGTGTATGCCAATTGTGATCAATTTTGTTACATTTTTTGATGAGTTTTTTGCTCTTTTGACCATTAGCACTAATTGTACAGATCACTTTACTTTTTAAAAATTTCCTCATTGCTAAGTTCATTTTGTTTACTATTTATCACTTTTCTTTGACTATTTGTCCCATTCATAAACAACTGCAGGAAAGCCACATATGAATGCTTTAACAACTCACCAGAAACAGAGAAAGTGATAGTTTGGTGGCAAAAATGTGCTCAAAATACACAGATTCAAGAGAGAATTTGCATTATTTTGAATATTTTCTCGAAAATATCTTCAAAAATCAGGCCAAACTATTAAGGGGGAGGAAATAAATGCGTACATAAATGACAAATGTGTTCAATTGTAGGTTCCCTGTGCCATGGAAATAGAGTCACTTTGACTGTATGTGAGAGGAGAAGGAGGCTTTTTACTGGGTGTCAATCTTTCCCAGTCCAGATGGAGGAGCTGTGTATACACCATGAACCAAACCCATTGTTCACATCTTCTATCAGTGAGTAACGGGATGCACAATCACATGTTTATACTGTTAGAATCATTATTTTAAAGCCTTTTGTTGCAGCAGGTGAAGGGTTTTCTGTCGGAGAACAGCCAAGATGACACATATGCACCCTTCTCAGTCTCATTTCTGCAGGATTACACGTTGCAGTGTACGTGTTGCCTCATTATTCCCATTGCATCCCACTGACTGCAAATTATTATGGGGAGCGGCAGATGGAAAAAGCCTGCAGACCTGGAGGAGCACACGATCCGCAGCCACGGACGTGTTGGAGGAGAGGGAGGCAGGAAAATGAGCCGGTCAGGGGGAGGACGACGAAGAAGAAAGAGGAGGAGGACGGGGGGAGGGGGAGGAGGCTGGAAGGAGGGTCAGCCTGAGGTGGCGTACACAACCCCACACATATCTTCATTCATTGATTTTAAAGAACTCCACCAAGTGGCACAGAGCAGAGATAACAGGACGAGGAGTTTACAGGGGAGGAGGTGGAGGATGGAAGAGGGGATAAAAATAAAAATGGAGACTCTTTATGTTTGTTAAATCATATTTAAAACAAGGTATATTGAGATTTAACTTCACGTGTGTTCTGTTCTACAAAAGGAAGGTGCCTTAACTCCATATTTGTGCATCAGACCTGGGACATCTGATTTATGTTCTGACAAAATGAGGTGTTAAATTTGTAATGACAACATTCAGGCAACTGTAGGCATTAAGTAAACTGTAGTAAGTTGGTGAGTTGCAGGACTCTAGCTTAGTTTTACGTTTATTGTTTGACTGAAAATGAACAAAAAATATATGAAAAATGAACAATATGATGTGGCCAGTGAACAAAAGTCATAATAAACACCAAAATTAATCCAGTAATCAACAAATGATCAAAATGAAGAAAATAAACACAACAAGAATCCAATAATCAAAAATACAAACAAAAATGTATCAAATATATACAAAATAATCAGCAAAACAAAGAAAACTAAAAGTGATCTAAAGTGAAATGATTGAAATAAATAAAGAAAAATAAAGAAAATTAACAAATATGAGGCAAAACATGAAAAATGAAAAAAATTAACCAACAAAATTAACCAAAAGGACCCCACTAATCAGGAAAATGAATAATAATGAACACAATCAAGAAAATAAATAAAATTAACAAATATGAGGCAAAACATGAAAAATGAAGAAAATTAACCAACAAAATTATCCAAAAGGGCCCCACTAATCAGGAGAATGAATAATAATTAACACAATAAAGAGTCAAATGAATGAAATTCTAATCAAAAATGAAAGAAAATAACCAGAAAAACAAATGTCAAATGAAGATAATGAGAAGCTAAAGGAGTGAAAGAATCAAAGTGGTGAGCAAAAAGGAAGCAAAACAGAACAAAACAGAAAATGAACAAAAACAATCAAGAAACTGAAAAAAAATCCCAACAAAGTAATTAGGAAAATTTACAAAAATTGAGTCCACAAAAAGCAACATGAGTAAAATAAATATAAAAATTGATTTTAATGAATCAAATAAATAGATAATGAACAAAAATGAAGACAATCCAAAGCAAAATTAATGAAAAAATAAAGAAAGCAAACAAAAATGAGAAAAAATAAAGAAAAATGAACAAAATAATCAAGGAAATGACCAAAAATTTACCAAAAATGAACAAAGTAATATGCAAATGAACAAAAATAAAGATGATGAAAAACAAAATGAATGGAACAATTAAAAAGAACAAAAAGAGGTAAAACAAAGACAAATGTATGAAATAAATAAGATGCTAAATTTGCAGTAAGCACAAAATTCAAGCAAAAAACAGAGCAAAATATAATAATTCAGTGCGTTACTCCATTTTAGCTATGAGGGAAAATGAACAAAATAAGAAAAAAATGAACAAAACAAGAAGAAAATGAACAAAAGAAACACAGAAAAAAATAATATAAAAAATAAATGAGCAAAATAATTAAGAAACTGAAAAATAGGACAATAAAAAGAAAAATTAAACAAATTATGAAAAACATGGGCAAAAAAGAGACAAAACAAACAAACAAAAGGGTTGTATAAGGGTAATATAATTGAGGAAATGAAAAAATAAGACAATAAAAAGGAATGAGAACAAAAAAACTACAAAAATGAACTAAATGAACTAAGTCATTTGTAAAACAAACAATTAAATATGATCAAAAGCAAAACGAATGAAATAATTAAGAAGACAAACAAAAGCAAAGAAATACAAAATAATCAAGGAAATAAACAAAAATACCCCAAAAACTAGGAAAACAAACAAAAATGAAGATAAAAAAAATCAAAAGTTAACAAAATAATCAAGAAAATGAGCTAAAATGAAGATGATAAAAACAAAAATGAATGAAATAATACATAAAATGAACAAAAAAGAGGCGAAAACAAAGGAAAGTAAAGAAAAATAATCTAGAAAGTAAACTATAAAAGCAAAAGGAATAAAATGTGTCCCATAATTCTTGTTCATTTTCTTGTTTTGTTGATTTTATGGCATTTTTGTTCATCTTCTGTCTTATTTTGTTCATTTCATGCTAATTATATTAGTTTTTTGTACTTTATTCATTTTGATTTTATCCTTTTTTATTTCTCTCTTTTTATTCATTGTCTTGGTTGTTTTGTTCATTTTACAGACATCACATTTATATTGTGAATCTTTTTCATTGTATATTTTTAATTTAGTGGGTTAAATGAGTAGTAGTAGAGAGAACAAATAAATGGTACTTTATTTAATGTTTATTAGTCTAACTTTGTATTCAACTGAATAATAATGTTATGTTTTTTTAGTTAAGCACCCCCTATGGGATGAAAATCACTGTAATTAACTTAATGGTTATAATGATAAATATATCACTTGGAGATAATGAATGAGGATTCAAATGGCAAGTTTTGATAAATCCTATTTGTTTAGTGGCTGAAATAAAACCAGTTTTAGTAATTTATGATCATTTTTAACTACATTATTAGCATGCAACTACAAATTAAAATAAATACATAATTTTACAACTCAAGCATGGACCCTTTAGATACTCTTTATATTTACATGTAGCATCTTATTTTATAGCTTATTTAAAGGTGATAAGGGTAAGATTTTCAATCATAATCATGTGTTTGGAGCATGAGAAAGCAGCTGTCTTCTATAGATGTTGTGATGACTATGATGTGAATCCTTATTTGTTTTAGTGCATTAAAATGTGTTGTTCACATTGTGATGGTTGTCTATAACATATGACCAAAGAAGAGAAACATTCAGAACTTTTCCAATCAAACACCAGAGCTAAGATGAAGATTTTAATTTTTTATTAAGATTATAAATTTTTAACAAATATTTTCTGCAACAGTTTTACCCGGTGATATACAATTTATTAAGCACAAAAATACAAGAATAACAAGAAAATATGTAGAGAATGGCTGAATACTCTCTTTATTTTGGTACACATAGTGCTCATAAAGCTAATGCATGGATTTCTTTTAGGTTATGGCTAAATTATGAGATTGCCTTTTTAAAACAAAAGGACTATTCCTTTACAAAACAACGTAAAACTCACAAAACCAAGACAGGTTGGAATCATGAATTGCTGTGAAGGCTTTGAGCATTGATTAAGAGGAACCAAAATAATCTGGATCAGACAATTTTTAGGAGTGAGCGGGAGGGTGATGAGCACAGTTAGAGCCCGAGACACAGAACAGAATCAAAGTGTTGGCACTGATCAACTGATACGAGCTACTTCAGTCCATGTGACCAAACACTGAGGGAGCGAGTCTGAAACACGATTTTCACATGACAACAAGCTGTTCAGGATGTGCAAGGTCCATTTCAAAGGTGTTTTTTCCCCAGGAGGCTTTTCAACCCAGAACAGGAGACACATTCAGTCACTTTCAATGTACTTTCAATTTATGACAATAGCTAGCGGTAGTGTGCACTGGATTTAAGGCAACAGATCCATTGTTTCCATCTGATGTAAGTTCTCTAGACACGCGCCTCCCATTTGGTAAAACAGGACAGCACACGTTGACTCATGAATATGACTCACGTGTGAAAACCATTGTCATTAACTGTTCAGTTTTTAAATAGCATTTTTTTTTCTGCAAAAATAAAGTCATTTTGATTCAGCTATAGGGGAAGCCAGGTGCAGTTGTAACGTCAGTGCCGTCCAATCAGAAACAAATATGAGTGACTTCATCAGCTGCTCATTCTAAACAGAATAGTATCAGTGGACTTTGTGGACACTTATCTACACATTTTTAACTAGTGATCTGCTTCTGACCTGGTTTTAAATTTTAAAGAGATGGTCACTGCAACATGTTAAAATGAATATAGTTTTTAAAAAGTCCTTGTTTTACAGGCCGAACTTTTAATATCTGCAGTGATCACACACATTTGTAATTAACATAAGTGAACTTTTTCTAGTAATAATTTAAATATGTGACCTGTCACACCAGAGGTCCATCTCTAACACAGCAAGTGTTTCTCAAATACTTTAATTTCACCCCAAAGTGGCTTCTAAGTGTACGAGCCTTTTAAAACGGTGAGATTCTGTCCCCACTGTTTCCCGTTTGGAAATATTTCCTGTAATGTTTAAAGAACATTGCTGGTTTGATTCACTATTTCCAGGAATGTCCCCAGAAGGTTTAAGAGAACATTTCGTCATGGTTACGTAAATACTGTCAGGCAATGTCAATAAAAACTGGTTCCACACTACATTTGTAAAATGTACCTCAAAAGGTGCAAAAAGTTTTATAAAAGCACTTTTCAACACATACATGATGCAGGTGAAAATGTAAACCTGATGAAAATGTGTCTTTGTTGATGTGTGGAAACATTCTGCTGCTAGAACTGGACATTTACTTTAGTACTTTATAAGGAATGAAATGTTACGACTGACCCTGGTTTCCCCTAAAGTAAAGTGTTCAAAATGCTACTATAGCCCTGGTCCATGCTCCCAGACTGGCCAGGGCCTGTTTGCTACAGATCTGCTCCAAGTCCGCCTGTCTGCTCAGCAGCCCTGAAAACCCCGAGCCGAAGATGGAGATCAGGTTGGAGATGTTGGAAGTGTCTGTGTAGTCCGGGCTGGCGTACGAACAGTCTTCTCTTTTCGCTCGCTTTCGAGCTGCTGTAAAATCCGATAGTTCCTCAATGTCGGATGTACAACACCCGAATTCTACCTTCCGTTTCTTAGCCGCGGACTGTGCGCCCTGGCCACAGTGGAGCGCGTCACAGCAGCAGTCCTGGTGGAGGTAGCCGTTCTCCACCGTGGTCACTACGTGCGTGTCCAAATCCAGCACTGTGGTTTTGTTACAGTGCGTGATGTTGTTTGCAGGAAACTGGTCACAGGGTGACAGAGAAGGAGCTTCCATGCAGCAGCTTCGGTAGTAGGAGGGCTCTGGTTCCTTCACGTCCTCCAGAGGAGAGCAGCAAGCTGTCCGGGTGTGCGCCACTGGCTGCGCCGCGTCTCGGAGGCACGCTGCGCCGCACAGACTCGCCTCTTCGCCGCAGCAAGCAGCCCGCGCCTGCTCCTCATCGTCGGCGTCCTCGGAGTCCAGATCAAGCGGGTTGAGCTCCTGGATCTCGTTGCAGACCGTCATGACCTCCTCGTACTGCTGCATCCTGTAGATCTCTGCGTATTTCTCCTTGATGTAGACCTGTCTGGCGTTCCTCAGCACATAAGACACCAGCAGGTTTTTGTGCAGCTTGATGCCCCCTCTCTGCGTCCTGGAGTTATGGATCTTCATCAAGGAAATGGAAATCAAGCTTTGCGCGTCCACTGCGCATTCCATGGTGTTGATCATTGTTCGTTTCCCCGAATCCACCTCCTCTCCGGGAGAGGTAACCCGACCCTCAGTTATCTCAGTGGGAGTCGTTTTGTTCGAGGAGAAAGGCTCAAGTCAGCTCTGTGGAGAAACATTAGACACCATGTTCCACCTTCCACTGAAAGCCAGCAATCATTTGCAGCTGCTTTGAAGCCAGAATACTTTTATAGTGAATCTGAAGGGCCCGCCCTGTTCAGAAGCAGCCAATCAGCTTCTTGGCCTCTTTTGAGTGACAACCCGGCCGCCTGGAAATATGTGGTTGTCGACCAATCAGCATCAGGCGGTTCCTCTGTACTATTCAAATTCCACCCAGGCTGTGGAACAGGAATGTCCTCATTACCGCTGCCCCAAAGCTGAGACTTACAAAACATTCTGCTTTCCGGGTAGAAACCAGTATTCAAGTATTCAAGCACCTGAAAAACCCTCTGGAGTTAGTTTGTCTCAAAAATATAACGTAAAGAACCAAAGAAAAATAAACAAGTGGTCTTCACAACTACATTTAAAAGCAGTGAATTATGAAAAAATCCTCAGTGTCAGAATCTGTCTTTTAAACTCAGTCTGTGATTTGGTTTGTTATTTTTGTGTCAGTGTGTCCATTAATGTGTTATTTCACCATTTCATTTGGTTTCTATATGGACACTAATTAAAACACAAGAGGAAAATTAATGGCAACCAGAATATTAACGGCACAAGTAACAGTGCACTGTACATTGTGTGGATAAAATATAGTTTATTGATCTATAATATATCTAAAATGAGACTCCAGATGAGGGTACTGGGGTAGATGGAGGCATTGGTTCACTAGATTAAACACTGCACTGATGAGGAAATGATCAATGCCTCTAACTCAATGGCTCATCATTGAAAGTGCTTGCAAGTGTGTATTCAGAACAAAGCACACAGACTCAAAGGAAAAGAAATCCTTCAGCTTCTGGTAGTATCGGTTTGTTTAAAGTTACATGTTTAAACCTGCAACCCTAACCAATTTCAATTCAACTCCATGATACGGATGTTGAGGCAGAAATTTCAGCGTATCTTAATGAACTACCACAAACTTAATTCAAAAATGTGATTTTGCATAAAAAGTACAACAATATAGCATACAATCAGGCAGTTCCATGTCTGAAAAGTGAGGTAGAAGTATTTGTGCCACAGACAGCCACTAGATGGGGGTTCCACAAGTCTAGGAAGCTGCTTGAAATGTTCCATCCACTCTGCGGGAATATGACAGCATGTTTTTCTCCCAAGAAATTAGAATGTCTGTGAGATTCCTGAAATGGATATGTGTTTTTAATCAGTTTACCACAGTCTGCTACAGTCTATTCGTCCACTCAGGCTGCACCTGTTTGACCAAGTTTCCAGGCTCTAGATGGCAGTGAGCATTTGACTCTGGCTCTGCAAACATGCGCATGACCTCACTCTACACATGTTGTTCATTTTTTAATTAATACTCCTTTAAATTAACATGCAAGGCATTTCTGCTGTGATGGCTCAGTACTTGAATCCACTTCTGAGATTGTTTAGGGCACTTAACATGGGTCAAATTTACCTGCAGCTGTTTTTTAAATTGCCCATCACCCTGCTGTAATTAAATATTGAAGCTTCCCCATTTTGAAAACTGTGTGAGTTTTACTCCATACTGTCAAATAATATGCATATTAAACCAGATCAAAATATGTTTTTTTTTCTTTCTTTTTTTTTTTTTTTTTTACCAAGAAGAGCATTTTTGCAAGTTTTTAGACAATGGCACATTTGTGTGTTGTCTGAAACAGATGCCAAGTCATTTTAGATGGTTTGCAATGGAAAAGAGACTTATGGTTCAAATACATATACTTCTAAAACTCATTTTCACTGTCATTTCAGGCTGATTTGTGACAATGCTAAGCACCTAGTGTCATTAGAAATATAAAAAAAGAGACCAAAACACTGCTGATGATTAAACAAACATTCATTTGTAGAAAGTACTTTCTTATAGGACACTATTGTATGAGTTAATTTCTAAAATGTTCATTTTTAATACTGTATGAGATTTCCTTTATTCTACCTCATCCATGACAGGCTAATTAAGTGTGCATTACTTTAAATGATGACCATGTCCATTTCCAGTCTGTGTCATGGAACCCATCATGCACACTCTCTGGCACATTATGTCAGGATGTTAGAAGGAATTTGGTGGTTCTAGTGACCCTCAAGGACTGACTGAGGACAGTGATTGCTCATTTGTGATGTCACAAATATCCAGGAATTCACGTGGCTCATTCCAGATTGTGTTATCCTAAAAAGGAATGTGCTTTTTCTCATTTGAGTGAGAATTCTGATACTTTAACATCAGTTTTAGAGCCCTTTGACCTGTTTTATAGTATGAAAAAGGTCTGTGAAGATTCTCAGTCACCCAGGTCATGGTATCCAAGGTGTGTGATTTTCCTTCTGTCGACTGGACTGGAAATTTGGTTTTGAAGACGTTCACTACCTATCCGAGAAGCTTCTTCAGTAGGAAAAGATATAAAACTGTATTTTTTTTAAGTTTAATACAATAAAAGAGGACATTTTTCTGGACTAGAAATTGTTAATTTGACCCATCTGGCTGTTTAGTGTAAACAGAAAATCCTGGTAGTTCTAGTGTTATGAGTAGAATTCTGATAGAGAAGCAGATGGATCATACTGACACTATTTCAAATGTATTAAATGCAGTGTTTTTTGCAAATTAATGGAAATGAGCAGAAAGAAACAGAACATGGTACAAACAGAATACAAGAAAACCCCATATTTTGCGTGATATATGGCTAAGCAGCACTGCAGTTTGAGCCCACGAGAATCCAGCTTTGCACTGGCCCCTACAGGTTGAACAGAGGTCCAAGTGATTGCAATAACCTGCATTTAACCTGTAGAGGCCAGTGCAGCTCTAGTTTTCTGCCCCGTGTGATTAGTGTTTTGATACTGTTTCCAACTTCTACCTCTGAGGTGATATGCTGCTCCTACACAAGGGCAGAAGTTTAGTTTGAACATCTTGGGGACATTTTTTGTCGGGCATCTCTGGATCCTCCTGGAAATGTAGAACATAGAAGACTTTTTTCTTGTGTGTTGGTAAATGACCAATGCATCATTTTGTGCTTTTTCTCCATACATCTATGAAGAGAATGAATGAAAAAGGACAAAATAAAAAAATGAGCTGAAATGTATAAGACAATCAAGAAAGTGATCAAAATGAGTAGCAAAATGAGGGAAAATGAACAAAATACTAAAGGAAATGAAGTAATCACAGAAATGAGCAAAGATGAACAAAATTAGACAGAGTAAAATGAGTAAAATAGTCAAGAAACTAAGCAAAAACGATCCACGAAAAAAAAATGAACAAAATACAGGACAATTAACATAAAATCAACAAAATGAACAAAAATGACAAAATTATCCACCAAATCAACAGACATGAATAGAATATGCAACAAAAATGAGCCAAATAAGCAAGAAAATCAGCAAATAAAACAACAATCTTTAATTGAACCTAGATGTTTGTTATGCTCACTTTTTTACCATTATAATCTCATGTTAAAAGCAAATGACATTAAGATAAAAAACACGCTTGTCTTATCAGGATGTTAAAATGACACCTCTGTCATTCAGATTCACATGCGTAGGTCACTTCTATGGTAACGTTCATCACGGCTTCTGATTTTATTTACAAGCACACAAAGCGTAGCACCACCTGTCTTAAAAGTTGAAAGGATGTAGATCTTTAAGTGGTCAGT
>JAQQAE010016283.1:0-11806 GCA_029823295.1 Pseudamia nigra
TGAAACCAAACTGTTGCTCACAAATGCTGACTTCTGCCCTCAGTCTAGCTTCCACTATTCTTTCCCATAACTTCATCATGTGGCTCATCAACTTTATCCCTCTGTAGTTTCCACAACTCTGCACTTCTCCCTTGTTCTTAAAAATGGGCACCAGCACACTTCTCCATTCCTCCGATATCCTCTCGTTGTTGAATGTTGTTGTCGAAAAGTCTACTGCCACCTCTCCTAGACACTTCCATGCCTCCACAGGTATGTCATCAGGACCAACTGCCTTTCCACTCTTCATCCTGTTCAATGCCCTCCTCACTTCACCCTTACTACTTCCTGGTCCTCAACAGTCGCCTCTTCTACTCTTCGTTCTGTCTCATTTTCCTCATTCATCAACTCTTCAAAGTACTCTTACAATACAATAAACAGTGTAAAACAAATTAAAATGAAAGAGATTGTTGCCGGTAAAATTAGCTTACTTTCACTCCCAGTATTAATGAGTTTATGATGAACATAAATAAAATAGCTTTGCAGGGGTTGGCACCTTTAATAAACAATGGTGTTGAGAAATATATTTGATGTCTTGATGTGTAGATTTGATGTTTTAGTGCACTCTTATTCTACCTTCTAGCTTTATTCAGCTTGTGGCAGTATAGATTAAAATAAAGTATTGCTGCAACAACAAATAGATAAAAATTGATAAAAAATTCATAATTAAAAGTTGACAACACGTTTCCTTATCAATTCTTTGTATTGCATGATTAATTAATGACTTGCTATCCCATGGAGTGCTTTAATTTTTCTGCAGCGCTTGTCAAAGCTGGATGACTGAAATAACATTGTTACAAAAACTCCACCTGCAGAAGGAGTTAGTGGAGGAAAAGGGAGAGTGGAGGTGGAGGAAACAGTGTTACTCTCAGGAGAAAGGCAAACAGCCATGTAGTAGCTAAGGGCTAGGCTACTATTAGCCTCCAGAGGAATATAAACAGTTACAACAGCAAAGTCAGCAGGTGATTGTCAAAGTCTGAAGATGAGGGGAGCTTGGCTCGGTGAGCGCTAGTCATTAATGTAGATGCACAGTCCTCCTTTGCTCTTACTACAGTCATGAGTGTAATCACGCCAGTGGATGGTGTGTTCTAGTAGTTGTACAGCCATGTCGCGGTTTCACTCATGATCATCACACAGCAGTTATGCACAAACTTGTTGCATCTGCAGCCCTGCTTGGACCCGAGTCACACTGGACTACAGGAGCCACACGGCTCTGTTACCTTGCTATTAATAGTAGTAGTAATATTTGTTCACTGCTAATTTAGTTCTTAGAAGGGTACGCAGAAACTTGGAGTTGTACAAGCTTGCATTTAATACCAGCCCCTCCAGACTTCTCTTGTTGTTTATTTGCACTTTGCTTTGTCAATGTACATGTTTTTTCTCTGAACAAAAATGTGGAAATTAAATGTTTTTTTTTAATCCGGGTCATTGATTAATCAAAAAAAAAAAACAGATTAAGTGATTATTTAACTAATCATTAGCTGCAGCCCTAAAATAAACACAAAAACTGAATAAAACACTGTTTGCCAAAGTAGTTTAATTAAAATTGATTTTACTTAAAAACAAAACTTAAAGATTAAAAAAGGTGGAAATTTAACTGTTTTGAAATTTAACTGTGATATAATTGTCACAGTTGTTGGTCAACATTGTTGTTATAATTGTGTATAGTAGATAATCATCCAATGAAAGCATCAATATTAGTGTCTCAATCCCATGTCTATTCCCCAAAATGCACATTTGGCATGTTCAGATTGATAGTTTAAAAGTACCAATTTATTCAAAACTTGCTGTGGTCATGTATCACTTCCAGATCTCCATCCTATTGTATTCTGGGATGCATGCTGGGGATTTTGTGCTATTGCTTGTAACAAGAACAGGCATCAAAAAATCACTCAAAATTTTTGTATTTGGATGCTGTACATTTCAGCAGATATTTTATAATCTTGGACAATTGAACAAACTCTAACTTAGCTCAGCTCGATGCTGTGAACCCTTGATTGTCCGTGTTAAAAACATAGGATAAAAACATTTGCCTCTCTGTCACTTCTTACTTTAAAAAATGCTTATCAGCAAGTTAAATCAACAAAAAATATTATGTAAGGTCCACTTTCAAACAGAAAAAATATTTATGAAATATAATAATAACCAATAATCATTACTTGAATCCTTGTAAATCCTTAAAAATGTATCTTATTGTACACTATAGTGGTTTGATGTTGAGTATTAAAACAATACCTGCCATTATGAGTGAACAAGTCTACAGTAGTTTCTCATCAGAAGTGCTGAGTAAAGAGATTGGATAAAGTGCCTGTGTGTGATGGAAGTGAGTGAGATTTCACTACAGAAAATGTTAACTTTTAAAACTCCATCTGTTAAAAGTGCTACTGTGACACAATGTTGTTGAAACTAAATGACTTCCCCACTCCAAGAGAATCACTGAGCTGTGTCTGGGTATGGAGATGTATGGCACTGAGGCCTCCTGTTAGATTTATACTTAATAAAAAGAGTATTGTGCTGAAATAGTGCATTAATTCCCCCAGCTGTGCAAAGACACTGTTACAGATGAGTACAAAAAGTAGGCTTCATTATCAATATACTAATATACTTACCAATATACTAAGTAATTTTAAAATAGCAAAGAGTATGAACATGGACATGAGACTAAAAAGACAGAACTGTGGTGCTTTTTGAGAAACACTTTAAGTCTATAATAGCAGAAAAGTTGCTCTGTCTCTGTAGCAGTGGAATGATATTTACTTGGCAATCTAAGTTCTTTGGTGTGACATAGAAATCATCTTTGAGAGACTTCCAGTGACTTAATACTGTTTTATGGTAATGCAGATCAAAGTGTGGACTGATATACCAATGACTTATGTGTTTAGATACTGTTCTAAGAATAAACAGCCACTATGTTAACATTCAATTAAAAGTGTTTTTGTCATAATGAAAGACACTGAATAAATATATTTTGTTAAGAGCATATGCTTAATTTGACTATTGTTGTGCATTTACAGTTATTAACAATACAGAGACTACCAGTGAGAGAACAGTGTTGTTGAAATTATTTATTATGTACATCCTCAATCTCGAAAAGTAGAATTATGAAAATAAGATAAGTACAGTATAAAGAGAAAAATGGATAATTTCAGAAACATAATGTTAAAAACATATCAAGTCAAAAGGTAATTTAAATAATTGATTACATTCACATGTGTGCTAGTATTCCCCTGCTGCCAATATGCCAATATTTTGAATTTGACAGGTGTCATGTAAAGATCATATTCTGGTTGGATATTTAGAATTAGGTCTTTTTTCCAAATGGAATGTTTTCTGAATAAGACGTGCGGAAAATGCGGGTATTATTTAGGCTATTTGGACATGCACAGTATACAGCATATTTGGAAAATGTGTCTTATTTGTAAGCTAAGGTCAGCTGCAGACAAAGACCCTTTATGGTACACATAGACACTTCAAAGTTAAGTCCATAGCTCTGGTCAGAGGGAAAATCTGGCTACTTCGTAGCATTGCAAGTCATGACAGCAGGGTTTTAATCTATGGCTTTAAGGAATAAAATAGGGAGGTTGAGTTCACACAGTGGAAGATCTGATAGAAAAAAACTCTGTTTGTAAACTATGTAAACTGCTATATTCAGAATTTTGTCTTTTCTTGGAAAACACTGAAAAAAATCAGAATATTGTGTGCATGTAAACATAGTCACTGACTAATTTTTTGTAGCTGTTTATGCAATTCAGCCGATTAATTATGAGATAAGGGACCATATTTTTAGCATTGTATACATTTAACTGGAGTACACATCTCAACTCAAAACCTTGTATACAGTATTACTCTCTGATATGTTACCGTAGGTTTTTATACACACACTGAATTCAGGAAGTGCTGACCCTATTACAGAAATGTCACCAAAAACACACACATAATCTCATAGAGTCAGAGTTGACATGCTATAGTTTGACCTGATGAAGAAAAAAAAAAATCACACACACACATTCACTTCTTTTCCACTTGGGAAAAAGGAATGAGAGGGCAGAATGAAGCATAGAAATGCTGAAGCAAGTCCTCCTCTCCAAAACAGCTGGGAGCAACAAACGTTCAGCTCAGAAACACTGGATAAAGGTTTCGGAGCAACCCGAAAATAGTACAGTTTACATTGCTCTGTAAATGGCTGAGAGACATTTTGATTAGCTGCTGTCTTTGGTTTTCCCCTCAGCATGCAGGAATTGAGTGAATCGTAAGAGAGCACCCAAATCCAGCCAAATGGAGGTATAGGAGGCAACAGGCCTTAGTATTCTGCACCACAACATCAACAGCATTCTGCACCACATCAGCCTTACCAGAAAGGACCGCAGGCCCAAAACCGGAGAAGGTATTAAAGGTCACAAGTCTAAGAGGGTGTGGAGTGCCAAAAATGTCTATCGGATCGTGGAAGGAGCTGATGGAATGATGGGAGGAGAAGTAGATAAGATACACATATGATAAACATGTATGGGTGTACTTATGATTCATGTATTAAGTAATAACGCTGTGTTATAATGAGTGAAAGGGATGACGTGTGTGAGAATTATGTAATGATGGTCTAATGATGTTTTGATGTTGGAAAATCATTTTTATTCACGTTAACCATAGTGTTGTATCACAGAGCACAAGATGTATGAGTTAAAGGTGCAGTAGACAGCAGACAGTTAGAGGTCAGCATGAAGCTTGTGAGTGACAAGAACAGATTTCCTGTAGAAAGGAGAATCGAAGTAGGGTGGAGACCAAGAAACAATGAATGTGTATCTGAACAATACTTTCCTTGCCTGTTACCAAATCTCTACTTACTGGAAAATGGTCATGTAGCCATACTCAATATGGATAAGTCTGCGACTGTTTATGTCTAGCTGCCCTGCAAGGATGTGTGTGTGTTTGTTGCCATAGTGAGGGGAGGAGAGATGTAATAAATGTAGAAACTACAAAAGTAATGCTTATAGTTAAAATAGGGCTTTTTCTTCGTGGATCAGTTAGGGGGTAGATGTAGGGGTGATCAGCTGCAATTGGGTCTGAGCAAAAACTCACAGAGTGCGGAGCAGAATCTAGCCATCCACTGAAAAAAATGCCATTTTCCTCACCGCTTCACAGAGAAAGCTCAGAATAGGACTTGTGAGTATAATCCATCAGACTTCAGGCTGATTTCAGAGACTTTCTCACTGGTCATGGGTCAGCCTCTCTACCTAATAGACTTTTAGATAATTTTACTGACAACAGCACATCCATTAACATTAATATTGTTCAGTTTTGTATTAAGTTGTGATTGGGCAATCTCTGTAGTTGTATCGACATGCAAAGTGTACTAAATTATATGATTGGGTTGTGTAATGTGATTCTAACCGTTTTCACTGAACTGTCGTAATTCCCTTTTTCACATTTGCACCGATTACGGCAGTTAACACTAATGGTACACTACCCATTTTTTAACCTTTTTGGCATTTTTAAAAAAAAAACTTTTTTATCCTTTTACCTATTTGTCTTTTTTACATTTTTACTTTTTTTTACTATTCTGATTATACAAATTGAACTATCGTAATTTGCAACTGACTATTTTATTGCCATAGCTTGCGTCCTATATATTTAAGAAATTACCAAACTACATCTAAGGTGAAAGTTGTGGACATTCACTCCTCTTGTATATAGGAGTTTTATGTGCCTTGTTCCAAATAAAGTTTTTATGGGTTGCTCTAGCCTCAATGGTTAACTAGTGATTAAAAATATGTCCCTATAACTCACTGTCCAAGTTATTAAATTATACCCAGTTGTTAACAAGTGCCACAGGCAGAAGCGGGCTGTTGTTTAACCGGTGTGTCTGGTCCTCTAGGTGGTGTTGAGGTCACTGCACACCCTAGGGTATTGGACAAAACAGGGCAAGCACCAGGATGTAGATAGTTAAAGCTGGGTGAATCTCTTCAACCACCTACCCAGCTGAGCTATGTGACAGGTTTTCCCATCCACCCTGTGAGGTTAGCACCGTCACACACCAACAACAGCGCCAGCTGAGGTTGTATGCCCCATTGTGTAAGTGGTTTGTAGGGTGTACCAAGTATCAAGACACTTAACAACCTTAAATACGGATTAATTGTTCACAAAATCAGCACCACAGAACAGACAGTAATAATGGGATTTCATTTGAAGTTGAGGGCTGGCATAGAGGATATGATGTTAGCATTACAAAGACTTTTATCCTAGCATGTAATGATGAGTCATTTGAAGCCCCCAGTCAGGGATTTGAACATGTGGGGTAGGTAATGTAATGTCTGTTAATAGGAGTGCATTAGTAGGGTGATGAACACAGTGACTTTTAATCTGCAGCTCTTGGCCCCAACTGAAGGGGAGGAGGTCCTCACTCCAGTAAGAGCAATTCTGAATAGATCTGGGTTTCTCAATGCATCCTGCATTCTAATCAGTGCAACGGTGCGGCTTTGGACATTTTGAGTGGGAGGGTGAGGCAGGCGACAAATACAGCACAGAGGGGCTGCAGTATATCTTATTTGACAAGGATGAGTGGTGATTAAAATGCGGAACACTGAATGCTGAGGTTTCAGAAACCTCATCAGGCTGTTTTGTTGTTTTCTAAAAATAATCAGTTTTTGTAAAATGTGACACCATGGAACTGTTTGTTGTCTAACACTCTTAAAATGTGAGAGTGTAACAGTCACATGAAGCTACATGTTTTGTCATGAGATCACATTAAGGAGCTTAATAAGTAAACAGGAGAGAAACAGGGAGGAGTTTCTGTCTAATTATTAGTCTTTCATTTAATCTTAAGCTCAGTTGACCTAACTTTCAGCTGACGAGTACAAAATAACGCAAGTGGTAACAATACATCAAAGGACACTAAAAGCGCATTTAGTGCATTATCAATTACAGCTGCAGCTTATTACATCGGCAGTTAATCGGTTGATTATTTTATTGAGTCTATAAAACATCAGAAAAAGAAAGACTTCCAAGAAATCCAAGATGATGTCCTCAAATATCTTGTTTGGTTCACAATCCAAAAATATTTAGTTCACTGTGATAAAGCTGGAAAGCAAACAGAACGCAGTCACATTTAAGAAGCTGCAATTAAAGACTTTGTGCATATTGGACATATCTAAAACCAATCAGCATATTACCGTAATCCATTTTTAAAATAGGCTACGTTTCTATTCAGTAAGTTAACTAATTCCTACCTTTCTATTGTCAATATATGAAATAAAATGTAATAAAATTACTCAGAATCTCAATGATATTATAATGGAAATGAGTGTACCTCTTCAAAGTATTAAAATTGAATTTTAGAGAAATATTTATAAGGCCATGGTGTTCGCCATTGTAATGCAGTTCAAGTCACAGGTTTAGAGACATATGTGTAAATGGGACTTGAGAACACTGCATAATTTGACTTTTTCCAATTGAAATTTAAGTATCAGTGTATGTGTGTAAACAAAGCGTCCAGTGATCAAGCATTTTTAAGATCACACACTGTACATGTTCTGTAAGAATATCAGCAATTTATATTGAGAGCTCTAAATATGCAAATACAAAAGAAGTTTTGGTTGTTTGTTTTTTTCACAACACATTAAACAGTTAAAAATTATCAATGGCCAAAGGAAGCCTGCTCTTGGCTTTTTCTGTAGGACTGATACAAAATACTAGGGAAACTGACTTCATTATATCTGGACCATGTGCTGCACAAAAATGTAAATGAAAATAAAGTTCGACTGGAAGAAATGTTAGAATTTTACCATGTGCAATGAGTGCAATGATTCCTCACATCTGACCTAGAGCTTTTTGTTGTATATCAACTCCTAAACAGGGTAAGTATTTGACCTCTGCAAAGCCTCTGCAAACAAATGATCTGAAGGATATACAGTTGAGGTCAAAATTCTTAGAACCCTTATGAAAATGTTTTTTTTTTTCAGATTTTTTTTCATTTGCTGTCTAGGTCTCAGATTTTTAACAGATAATTTTCAAAGCATGTTTGTGTCACTCAGAAACAGCAAGTTATTTTTATTTGGAAACAAAAAATATTTGACCAGGGTCATTATTATTAACCCCAAGAAGAAATGCTTTTTAGCACAAACCATCACTCTTTCTCTGAATAATGTTCTAAGTACATGAACTGAAGTTCAAACTGTCCAAAATTCACTTTAGAAAGGATTTGAGGCACCACTTTAAAGTCATCATATCAAACAAAAAAAATGAGTTTAGATCTGAGAAGAAGGATTGTTGATTGGCGCAAAACAGGAGAAGAATATTCAGAGTTATCAAAATGTTTCCAAGTATCCAGACTTTCAGTGAGAAGGAGACCTTTTGGAAAAGAATCAATATTTCAGGTGGGGCTAATAATTTTGATGGCAACTGTGTATAACAGTCACTTACATATAAGGTTGTCAAGTGCATGCTTTGGAAGACGTGCTCCGTGGTTAATTAACATAAATTAACTGCAGATAATAAGTTTAATGATAAGACATTTCAGACTTTAAAGATCAATGTTCACAATGTTTTTCAGTGGTTAGAAATAAGTGGTCATGACAAACAGAAATAAGATAATGGTCAGAGATTTTCTTGTTGTAGAAAGTGCCCCATTGGCAGTTCTAACTACTGTAGACTTTTTAAAAATGTGAAATCTTACTGTGTTTTGTCATCTGCTCTCAAATGTCTGTGTATGGAATGCCTTTGGTGATGCGTAGGGTCAAGAGGTATCAGAATTAATATGCATGAGTTTATTTTTTGTTGTAGAATATTCCTGTGGCCAGGAAGAACACCCTGGACTCCCTATAATTATGCCCCCGTGGTATGTGCCCTTACCACTCACTGTTAATTTTACTGATAGGATTTTCATTCCAGTAGAGTGCTTATTTTCAGATTTTGTTTTCAAATCAAAACACACTTTGATAAGTTGATAAGGGAGAACCTCATATATTCTGAAATTTAAAGTGTTTCAATCCATGTTGCATTAATTTGTTTTAGTTAATTTCAAATATGGTATAATTTTGCAAAGGTTTTCTTTTATTAATACAAATCTCAGATTGAGACTAATGTCATGTATTATGTTGTTTTTCAATAAAATATCTTGCAGATACAAGTTTTCTTTGAAATGTTTAGGGTTTATTCATAAACAACCCCCATCCCACCCCTCTTTACTTCTCTTTCCAATCTACCCCATTGCAACATAATAGTCACTTGATGATATCAGTTATCTAACAGATTGAGTCAATAGGAGGGCAGAGTCAAATACGTCTCTACATAAACATACACTTAAGGGAAATGAGTGTATAAGATACCAGAAGAAAAAAAATCAATATCAAGTACAATGATAGTGTTTGCACCTGAATGTGGTAACATGCTGGCATAACACATCCCTGTCCTTAAATCCCTGTTGAGGGGGTGTTATTGACTGGCATCATTGATTTACCTGTACTAACATCTAATGTCTCTTAATATTTCAATAACCTAGGGGGCTCCTTCTCTTGGGAGCCAGACATGAATCAGGTATAACTGAGACAACAATAAGGACGTTAGTACGCTGTTAGTCACACAGCTTACAGGGTGTTTCAGTTGTGTGTGTGTGTGTGGGCAAGTGACGTCAGGCTTTCATTCACCAACAAGGCCAGAGCTCGTCCAGCTTCTTTCACCGCAAGGGGTGGGAGGGTATGTAAGGCAGAGAATGGAAGGAAGTGGGGGAGTACGGGGCTTGCTCTTTTCCATTTAACACAACACGACACAGCAGCATTCCCCCTCTACTCAACATTTAAAAACTATTCACAAGGACCTCCTGTCGTAGCCCCCATATTCCTATTCCTAATCCCCACTCTCATGGTCATTAAAAAGAGAAAACCCTGTGCGTAAATCGACTGCTTCTGCAGAATAAAGCTGCTTTTTGTTTTTCATTAAATCAGGGCTTCTGTGTCTTGATGCAGAGTTCCCCCCTTTTCATTTTTTTAAAAGCCCCTCAGTCTTTCATCCCAAAGTCAATTTTGCCTGGCGGTTAGTCAAATGCTTTAAATGTTTATAAGTGCCTGTGAAGAGTGCAAGCTTTAAGTGTGATAGACTACCCTGGGACCAGGATGGGGCTGAGTGTAAAGGAAAAATGAGGCTGGATGAGCAGACTGGGCTAAAAATTAATGGTGGTTGGGAGCAGCATGTGAAAAATCTGGATGGGATTATAATGGTTTGATTATACTGCAACTGTATCTGTGGCAAAATTACCATGTGACATAACTATAGATGGTAAAACAAATCGATGATGTAAATTTGAAAAGTATTTGAGTTTTTTAAAGCAGAGGTGGTATAGTTTGTGTTTTGTTTGGCCTCTGTGTGTCTTATTCTGCATGAGCCGCTTCTTTCCCTGGCAGGGACAAATACTGTAAGAGATTACAGAGTGAGGGGCACCTGCTAAGTGAAAATTTAGTGGTTGTTTCATGTTAACCAGCAGACACTGAGGGTAATCATATTACTACTGATTTATCATATCCTAAATTTGTCTGCTTCTTATGAGCTGTGCAGCACAGAGATCACACTTGTGATAGAGCATCTCTGCCTCAGCCCAGGATGGCCTGGAGAAATTAATGTCTGGGAAAGTTAAAGACCTCACTGCAGCCTCTTACTTGATTGTGCTGTGGTCTGTCATATTCCCTTCTAATAAGAAGCGCTGAGATGAGACTGATTTAGTTTGGCGCTTTGTGTTGAAATGCAGTTCACTGGAGGGAATGGCCTCTTTGGAAATATGAATCACTTCAAGAAATAATGACTGAGTTGATCAGCTGTTTAGAGAATTGTTTGTCTACAGTCAAATGTATTTTTAATGAGAATATTGTGTATATGCATGGCAGAACTTGATCACTTAAACCTGGATTTGATTTTGGAGCATTTTTGTGCCTTTATTTGATGGTTAAAAGAACTCAGACAGGAAACATGGGCAGAGAGAAAGGGGAATGACATACAGAAAAGTTCTCCTATACTAGAATGACTGAGCTTCCAATGAATTTGAAGTTTGGTCACAAAATTTATATTGTAACATTTATATTAGGGCTGTGAAATGGTTAAAATTTTTAATCTGATTAATCACAGGGTCACTGTGGATTAATTTTGATTAATCACTATTAATACCCTATTAATACCCATTCATTGTTTTCCATTTTGTGGCAGCAAAAACACTCAGATTAACACAAACTAACAGAAGGCGATATATACATGTTTATTTCATATTTTTAAATGTATCTAGTTTAAAAGAGTTTAGTTGCAGCTGTCATGTTACCTGCACTGTCTGTCCCTATAGTTGTGATTTTTGCTACAATTGCCCACTCATGTGCCACTGTTTGGAATTGTTCAGCATGTGCCTCCACTAAGTGATGCTCCTCTGTTTTCATTATGGTCAATGCAAACGACTTCAGTTCTCATGCGGTGTGATGTGACCACATCACAGTCTTCCGTCTACAGCATTTACTGTCAAAGAAACACAAAAATACAATAAATGACAACAGCTATCGGAAGGACAACCAAGCCGAATTTAAGGCAACATATTCAAAAGTAAATACTAGTCACTTCTTACCAAACAGTAACCAGATAAACATAATACAGTGCATCCGGAAGCATTCATAGCACTTGACTTTTTCCACAATTTTTTATGTTACAGCTTTATTCCAAAATGGATTAAATTAATTTTTCCCCTCAAAATTCTACACACAACACCCCATAATGACAATGTGAAAAAGTGTTTTTTGAAATTGTTGCAAAT
>JAQQAE010016284.1:0-11806 GCA_029823295.1 Pseudamia nigra
CCCCCCCCCCCCCCCCCCTCTCGGGAACAGACAAGATGGAGTCACAGCAAGGCAACACCCCTCGCCCTGGAGACTCCCAGCTGGTGCGACACCACACCATCTGTGGCCCTGTTTGTCCCAGAGAGCCGGCCCGGTCATGTGGAACCGAGTGTGTGTGCGTTTGTTTACATCGCAGCGGACAGCAAAACCTGAATCCACACTAGTCCGTGGTCCGTCCAGTACTTCCTGTCACCGGTGTGGTTCCCCAGGGGCCCAGGCGGCCATTTTTACATGACAGTTTTCTTCGTTTTTGCACAAATATGACCAAGGACGTCGTCGGATTCTGAGTGTGAAAAAGTGAATAAACAGGCAAAAGTATCGTGCTTCGCCGATGATTCGATGTTGTAAATCTGCGAGGGGCAATAGCTGGATTTCCGTCCAACTGCGTTGCAAATTGAAACTTTGGTTTCAGAAGTTTAGCCAAAGAAAATGCACGTTTTGCAGGCGCTGGAGCCGTTTTTTCCCCGACTGAGCGGAGCTGAACCTCGGGTCCGAATCATGCCACGTTTCATAGGCTTCATATGTCAAATCCTTCCATTGACGTTTCTGCAGCTCTTCATACCGTTTGGAATCTCGCTGCTCGTTTCTCGTGTTAATCCGACGTGTCCTTGTTGCTCCTTCAGTGCATCTATACAGTTATTTAGTAAATCGTTTTTTACTGTTTATCAATATTCAGATAGTGACATTTGAAGTTTTTTGAATTTTGAGCATTTTGAGCCCGTTAACAGGCCTGGCGACCACGTGCTTCACCTTTTTATGTCATCAAATTGCACCTGTAAAACCTCAGTAAAACCTGATTTTCATGTTTGAAAATAGTGAAAAAGGTCCACATTGATTTGCAGAAAATCTCCTGTTCAGACAATTAAAAAAAAAAAATCACACATGTTCTATTCCCTCTAATGAAGCGATTACATAAATATTATAATACACATCATATCTGTGGTCCCTCTGAGCGTCAGTTCTTGGCTAACGTCCTAAACAGGCAAGTCCACCATGAATTTATGTCCATAAAACACATGATAAAACTGAAAAGTTGTTAATGTGAAGCCAGGAACACAATTCTACAGTTAATTTTTTCTACAAGCTTTATTTCTTACTGTACCAGTTAAAGGGTTAATGCAGATATAAACACACCCAGTATCTGCTTTGACTTTTTTTGTGCATTAGTAACTGCAAATGCACATTTCCGGTCATTTAATTTGATTCAGTTGTATTTATACAGCCCAATCATAATCCAAGATTATCTCTAGATGCTTCACAAACCTCCACAAAGTGACACTTGTTTTCATTATGCTCAATGCAAACGACTTTAGCTCCCATGTGGTAGTGATGTGATGTGCTGTGACACCAGGGTAGTTAGTGTTATTTCATATTTCTACAGTTTACCAGTAAAGAAAGTACAAATCAATATGATTCATTATTCATATTTCAATTCAATATGTTAATAAAATTAACAGCATATAATTCATCAGTTGTATGTACAACAATAATCTGTACCATATTTAAATTCATAATCAGTCAGCTTTAGCTACGTAGCATTCACTGTGTACAGACTTCCATTTAGCATTTACTGTCAAACAAACAAAAAAATACGATAAATGAAAACAGCTATCGGAAAGACAACCAAGCCGAATTTAAGGCGACATATTCAAAAATAGTAAATAATGGTCACTTCTTACCAAACAGTAACCAAATAAACCTAATAATGATAAAAGTTCATAAAACTCCCATTTTCTACAATGGAGTTCCACCCCACCACACTTTTTCTTGCTAAAATTATTGAATTAGCCGCAATAATTTATATCGTAACTTCCGTTATAGATAAAAGCAGATTTCCATTAGCAGCAGCGAATCAGGAGGGGGAGCTAACGTCAGCTGACCACTGTTGGTTCTGCCGCCAGACAGTTGCATTGTGGGATTTTGAGTTTTGTACCAGTAATCAGCGGTTAAACCACGCCGATGGGTGTAATTGTGGGATTTTGAGTTATTGTGCATCGCACGTGCGTTAATTCCATTCAAATTTTTAATCTAATTAATCATGCAAATGAATTAATCTGGATTAACACGTTAATTTTGACAGTCCTAATACATACAGACGTGGATAAAATTGTTGGTCCCCTCTGTAAATGACAGAAAAACCCACAATGGTTATAGAAATAACTTGAATCTGACAAAAGTAATAATAAATAAAAATGTTACCGGATGCTGAGCGGAACCACCACCGTGTCAGGAAGTTCAGTGTGTGTGTGTGTGTGTGTGTGTGTGTGTGTGTGTGTGTGTGCGTGTGCTGTTTTCCACTCTGATTCCGAGGCTTAAAAGACATCAGCACCTATTGAAAAGCAACAATTTGAGACGAGGACTAGACTAGTGGCTGTGGTACAGGGCGACCCAATTAATTACAGCAGGGCACACGATGCTGCTGCCGGGGTCGTCCCAGGACGACCCGCAACACGCCGCCACTTTTCATGCGTTTTGGTTCGTTTTTAAATCATTTTTATTAGCTTTTTTTGTCCATTTGATTGATTGTTTAACTCATTTTTGTGCAATTTCTGTTAATTTTCTTGCTCATTTCTGTTAATCTGTTGTTTTTTATTCATTCTTTTATTAGTTTGTGTTCATTTGCGTTCCATTAAAAAAAAACAAAAAAAAAAAAGATTTTTTTTTAGGCTTTATTAACTGTTTTGTTCCATTTTGTTCTACTTTTGTCCACAAGCTTGACAATTACGTAAATGTTGCGTGGATTATCTTTCTCTGTTTTGTTGCTTTTTTTTGTATTTTCTGTGTTTATGATTCGTTATGACATTTATGCTGTTCACCTTGATTATTTTGGTCATTTTTTTTATCATAGTTTTATTCATTGGTTGGTTTTTTGTTTATTTTGCAGATGATTTTGTCCTGATTTGTCCTTTTTTAGACAGTATTTTTATATTTTTTAAATCATTTGTGTTTATTTTTCAGTTCGGCTCATTTTTTTGTTTGTGTTTTTGGTAGTTTTGTAAATTTTCCTGATTTTGCTCATCGTTTCATTTATTACTTTGTGTTCTGTTCCTTTTGATAATCGTTTTACTTATTCATTTATTTTTGTTATTTCTGTGGATTATTTTATCCCCCGATCCTGCTGGAAATGTACCGTAGTTGTTTTCTGTGTCCTGGTAAATTGTCGAAGCATCAGATTTTGGAAACGAAAAACACAAATTAATTAAGAAAAACAAATAAAAATAAGTGATAAATTTTGCAAAAATAATCAGGAAATGAAACGTGATGAACAAAACAAATAGCGAAATTAACGGAACCGTATAAACCAATTTATGAAATTAATAAACTAATCCATATAGTGAGTAAAATATGTAAAATATATATTAAATAAAGAAACAAATAAAAAGTTTACTGAATTATACATAACAATTTTAAAAAGTGACATATGAACAAAAATGAGCCAAAAAACATTAAAATTAACAAAACAGACTCAAATAATCCATAATATGTGCAAACTATGCAGTGAAATGAACAAAATAATCCATAAAAAACTGAAACAAACAAAATAAACAGATCAACAAAGATCAAGAAACAAGCAAAAAAAACCCCAACAAAATTATCAGAAATGGACAAAACCAATCAAGAGACGAACCAAACATGAATTAAATCAGCAAAATTAACTAAATGTAATGAGATAATCCACAAAATTAACAAAATAATGCACAAAATAACAGAATCTCCCAAAAAATGAACAGAATACAACAGCAAACGATGAAAATAATACACCGAATTAACATAAATGAACAAAAATGAACAAAACATGCAAGAAAATCAACAAAACTGAACAGAATGGTCCATAAAATTTGCAAACCAAGATTTAAAGGTTAGAATATAATACATAAAAGATCAGAAGCAAACAAAAAAAGAAGAGAATACTGAATATTGATCAAAATAAACCAAAACTAACAGAAATTAGCAAAAATGATCGGCAAAATTAACTAAATTAACAAAATAATCCACACAAAGAACAGAAATGAACAAAACACCATAAAATGAATAAAAATTAAGGAAATATGAACAAAAAAAATTAAGAAATCAACAGATGTGAAAAAGCAAGTGAAGATGCAGAAAAGACGGTTACAAAATGCTCCATAAAGTAGATGATAAATGAAATGAACAAAATAATCCATAACAAGACCAGAAACAAACAAAAATGAACAGAATGGTCCAGAAAGAGTAGAAAATAATCAACAAAATTAACAGAAATGAACAAAAATGAGCCAAAGGAGCCACAAAGTGATCACAAATGGTCAAAAAACATCAAGAAATGAACAAAAAATTTTTAAAAAAAACGAACAAAATAAGGAGCAAGGTTAACGAGTTTACAAAAGTAGTCCATAAAATGAGCATATTAATCCATGAAAAGAACAGAAGTGAACAAAAAAATAAAAAGATATGCCAGGAAGTGAACAAAATAAACAGAAGTGAACAAAAGATGAAGAAATGAAGAAAAAATTACCAAAATGAGCCACAAAATGATCAGATGGATAAAAAAATAAATTAAAAAAAAAAAAACAAGAAATGAGCAAAAATTCAGCAAACACTTATAAAAGGAAAGATGAATAAAGTAATTAAGGATATGGATAAAGATGACCAAAATTTTCAGAAATGGACAAAATAATAAAACACAAGAATGAACAGGAAGTCAGAAAGTAAACAAAATTAACAAAAATGAACACAGGCAATAAAATGAACAAAACTGAATCAAGCAGTCCATAAAATGGGCAAATTAATCCATAAAAAGAACAAAAAATTTAAAAAAAGGACACACTAGGAAGTGAACAAAATAACCTGAAATGAACAAAAATGAGCCAAATAAGCCACAAAAGGTCAAAAATCAAGAAACAATAAGTTTACAATAGGCCATAAAATGACCAAATTAATCATAAAACAGACAAAAACAATCTTGAAAATGGAAACCGACACAAACGAAGTATAAGTATGTCCTAAAATGAATCCAAAAAAAATAAATAAATAATCCACAATGTGAAGCAGGCCATAAAATGAAGAGAAATGAGTGATTAAAAAAGAGACAACACACTCATAACAAAATGAACAAATATAGACAAAACAATCCCAAGAATAATTAATCCAGAAAATAGAAAAAAATAAATAAATAAACTGCAATTAACTGCTCAATTTCATGACGCTAGAACATAATGGAAGAGTAAAATAAAAATGGAGGGTTTTCTCTCCAGGTCGTCGACATCCTCCACGTGACGTCATGCGGTTACGACGCCGCCGCCGCCAGCGGCCGACGGTTCGTACCGTACGTCGAATGCGACGTCATGCGGTTACGACGCCGCCAGCGGCCGACGGTTCGTACCGGTGCGTCGAACGTGACGTCATGCGGTTACGACGCCGCCAGCGGCCGACGGTTCGTACCGGTGCGTCGAACGTGACGTCATGCGGTTACGACGCCGCCGCCGCCAGCGGCCGACGGTTCGTACCGGTGCGTCAAACGTGACGGGATCGTCTTCGCCGCCGTGAAACGTCCAGCCCCGAGAAAATCCAGTTCAGTCCAGGGTCGAGGCTCCGCCTTTAACCTCGACGTGACCTCAGCGCCCCCAACGGACACGTCTCAAATTAACAAAAAAAATAAAAAAATACAAAAACCAGCAGCACGGCGCGATAAAAAAGTCCGCTTCCCACAGATCATGTTCAACTGTAGTTTATTTTATTAAAAAGACCAGGGTGCAAATATGAAATTAAAAAAAATAAAGACAAGCATATAATTTTTAAGCATTTAATACAAACTTAACAATATAAACTATTTCAGTCCCTCTTGACATGTAAGACACTGACTCAAAATACTTTGTTATACCGTATTTTTTTTTTTATCAAGTATTGCACAATGTAGGTACAAAATTAATATTCATACGATTACATTTTTGTCCATAGTATAGCAAAATCTTTTTAAACCTCTTAACAGAAAATACAATTCATCTTTAAGGGAAAAAAAAAAAAAAAAAACCAAATATTCCTACACTCGAGTTCCACCGCTAAAGGAATACTCTGTACACAATCTTTAGAATATTTGATGTATTTTTAAAGATGGATTTCTTTAACAGTTATCTTTTTAAAAAAAAAAAAAAAAGGAAAAAAAAAATAAGGAAAAGCTGCTGCAGCCATCACAGATCACTGGAGTAGTAAAAAGATATAAATGCAACACCATGTCATAGAAACAATATATACTCTGATATCTTACAAACTCTGTACTAAATTAAATTATACAATTAGAAAAAGAGCGAGGAGCCCACGTCGTCGTGCCAATTCATAAAAATCTGCCTTGTACCACCTGTAAAATACTGCAAGAGGCCAAAACTTGACGCTTGGGTATTTTTTTCCCCCTTTTTTCTTGTTTTTTTTTTTTTTTTTTTTTTTTTTGAGCATTTTCTCAACATAGTAAAAAAATTTTTGTGCTTGGTTGGCAAAAAGAAAAATAAAAAAAAACAACGATGCATGTCGAGTTGAAGGAACCAAGCTTGGATGTGTTTGTACAAGCTTTTCGTAGAAACAAACTCAAGGGGGCGCCGTTAAAAACACCCTTGGGCACATGCGCTTGACTGACTAAAACACTAGATCCTTCAAAAAAAAAAAAAAAAGAAAAAAGAAAAAAAAACAAAAGTTCTGTTTCTAAGTGTGCGTTTTGTTTTTTTTTTGTTTCGTCATCCCAGTCATTCATAAACATCTGGATGACGCGGTTAGCTAGTTAGTTCGCCATGACCGGCTGGAATTGCTGGTTCGAATACTGCATGTTGCCCAGGCTGAAGCCCAGACCGTCCATAAGGGACTTGTCGTTGAGGCTCCCGTAGGCCGCGAACACGTCGAAGGCATTGTTGTACTGCAGATGGCCCAGCCCCAGGGAGCCCTCCCCGGGGAACGCCGTTCCAGGACTGGCCTGGCTCTGGAGGCTGGGGAACACGAACTCCTTGGCGTTCGGCGACAGCGCCGAGGCCTTCTGCTGCTGCTGCCCCAGGCCCAGCCCGTACAGCGAGTGCATGGAGGTGGAGATGGCTTTCTGCTTCAGTAGGGTGTTGACATTCAGACCCAAGTTATTGGTGGGGGAAGTGCGGGCCACCTTGCTGCTAGTCCCGCCGTTGCTGTTGTTGGCGCGGCCGCTGGTCTTCATCTTCGTGGAGCCGAACTTGGTGGCAGCGAAGGTGGCAGTGGTGAACGTTAAGGGCTGGGTGGAGCGTGGCATGAAGGAGGGGCTCACGGCAGCCGACTGCCCGAACGGAGGCGACGGGGAGCTGGACTCCGACGAGGCCCCGACCGGGTCGCTGATTGGCATGAAGACCTGGGCCTCGGGATTAAAGCTGTTCTTGATCTCCTTGTCCAGCTCCGACCCGTTCTCATTGTTATCATCCACATATAGCACCTTGACCGGTCCCTTCTCCCCGATCTGGTAGGAAACCTCAAAAGGGTCGATCCACACGCTAAGGTCCTGAGGGAGATTATTCCGGACGTCTTCAATGTCCAACCCGCTTTCTTTGGCTGCCTGCTCCACAACAGGGTCCACCTTCTCCCCTACATGGATGCACCTGAACCCTGAACCTTTGTATGGCTTATCCGGATACCAGTGGCCTTCATACTTCTTCTTCAGCTGCCTCTCGAGCTCCTCGCCAAAGATATTCACACGTCGCCGAGGGAGTTTGTTGTATAAATAGGAAATAATAAAGTTGAGTGCTACTTGAATTTCAAGCTGCATAGCTGCTTCAGTGACGATTCTTTTTCTGTCGCACAGTTGCTTTTTTTGAGCGTCGCAAAATCCTCCAAGGCAGCAGTGATGAGCGTAATGAAGAGACGTCGCCCTGGTGAAGATCCTTCCTTCAGGTCAATAAGGTCATGGATCCTGGATGGAGGAAAAAAAATAAAAAATAAAAAAAATTATACAACTAAAATAAATAAAAAACAAACAAAAACAATTACAGTTGTGTTTACTTCCTCATCCACGCGGCTGCACAATATCAACAGCTATAAATAAACACAGGCCGCTGCCGGTGTCAGTGTTTCTCCCCGCGGTCGGTGTCGGTCTGCGGGGACGCGGACACGCAGCCACGGTGACCTCTGCGGCGGGAGGCGGGTGTCAACAGTCACGAGGACCGGCGATCGCCCCGTTTAGCAAAAAGAGAATGAATATCCATGTTCGAACCGGGCTGTTCCAGTGTTTTTCTCCCCCCCTCCTCCTCCTCCTCGTCCTCCTCGTCCTCCTCCTCCCCCCCGGGGCGACAGTCGGTGGATCACGTACGAGCTTTGCGACGAGAACCGCTGTTACATAATCATCATCATTCAAAGTCCAACCACGGCCACAGAGGAGAAGACGGGAAAAAAACCGCAGTCCCGGTTTTTGACTCAGTCCGACGTTAGTAACTTAACGGAGGGTGTGAACAAAAAAAAAAAGAAAAAAAAAAAAAAAGCGGAGCTAGCTGCGTTAGCAGCAGATCCGGTTAAAGAGCAGCTCGACCGGCTGCTTGTCAGCGATCCCCGGGGTCGTTAACGGAACGAGCAGGAGGAGGAGGCACGGACTCCCCGGTAACGACGGAACCGGAGCGTTTAACCCGCACCGACAGCCGCGTCGTTCCGGTAGCAGCGACACAGCATTTTAATGAGCTCGGTGGCTACAAGCCTCAGGATCCGGCTGGAATGTGAACGTTTCAGCGGTAAAAGGGCAAACTGTACGGTTTAAAAAAAAAAAAAAAAAGGACAAACGGGAGACGTTTTCAAATTTCAAAACAAAAAGCGTTAGAATGACTTACATGGGAATTCACGGCAGGTCCGTTTCGCGGTAGTTAGTCCGGTTTAGTCCGCGTTAGTCCAGCCTCTCGCGTCCTTCTCAGGGATAAAAACGCTCCAGGCGATAACGTCCCCGTGGGTTAACGTCGGATTCCGGGTGTCGCACCGCCACGCGGACTCCCCACAGCCTGGGAGTTTTTACAACTCTGCCCTTTAAAACTTGGGCTCGTTTGTTTATATAGTAGTCCTCCGCCACGGACATGGAGGAGGTGGTGATGCGGCTCACAGAGGTCAACACCCAGCAGAGCCTTTCTATTGGTCCGAGCCTGTTGTCGTCACGGATGACTGCCCTGTCCGCTGATCTGATTGGATGGTCCCACGGTCCGTCAGGCGACAGGGTTCTATTTACGGTAGTGGTTTGCCTTTCATGTGCTTCGCACTATTTTGTGGAGCAGCTTTAAGCTAAAACGGTCATTTTAAAGCTCCATTACAGACAAAAAAATAATAATTCAGCGACACAACATAACCACACAGCTTTGTAAAAAACAGAGAGAAGGTTGAAAGATCACATGACCTGTCTGGACATATTTATAAGGGTCTGCTGTGCTCGGAGGTTTTGCATGAACCCAGTGACTGAAAAGCACTGATGATGCTGAATAGTCTATAATTTTGCTGCGAGGCAGCGGTACGCACTAAGATAAAAACACATCGCCTTCTGCAGGGATAAACAGAACAAGACCCTGTCGTTCCTGCGGCGGAAGGACACGCCTGTCACTGGCTGTGCTCCTCCTCTTCTCACCAGTGACATTTTGATGCTCCTTGAGCCAGCCGAACCTACCACCGGCCTTCCCAGCCTCCTTCGCTCTGCGTTTCCAACAAAACAGATGGAATCCCATAATTGCCATCTGTGTAAATATTTACATAATTCGTCTACGGTGTACCTGTGCTAAACATCTCTTCATTATGAGGTCTGTGGAGTGTGAAAATGAATCGGTGCTGCTTGTTTCGGGCTTTTCCCCTGTAAGGCCCGAGGTGTTTGACGCCACAGTCGGTTCTTACCTAACATGGACTCCTGCACCCTGTGTTTGCACAATAAATACAAAACCATATGAATGGATTACGCAGCCACGACGCAGGACAGGGCAAGAAAAACAACAGGCTCAGACTCTTTTTTTTTTCCCCCCAAGGCTGAATTCTCTATATGTCACCATGGTACAAGTGTTAAATTTGTTCCCTAACCGGAGACCGAGGTGATTTAAAGGAGAGCTGCCAGATCATTTTCCAACATTGACTAACTTTATTACTAAGCAAACAACTTTCAAAAGTCGTGTACTTTTTTTTTCAGCATACGTTGTAAATATTCTTGGCTTGAAAATGAGCAAAACCATTGAACTTATAAGATGCAGGTTAAATCACGTAAGAACATGACAAGGTTCAAAACGTGCTCAAGGAAGTTTGTGTTGGAGTCAGAACATAATAGTTGTAAATGTTCTATTTTATTTCTTTATTACTAATGGAAAGTGAACATTTTTCAACAATGTCTATATATGTTCTATAACATTTTAAGGAGTACAAAGTGGAAAACTATATTAAGTTTCCTGTGCTGTGGTTAATTTATGATAACCTGCTGCGTGGGCTTCTGTTGAGTTTATGCTGCAGCCAGTGTGATTTATTGACATTATTAGACTCTTTTTTTCTAAGCTAAAGGTTGTTAATGTTGCACAATATTACGGGGAGAAGAACTTGGGAATAAGTGTAAGGATGGTGTCATGGATCTACCGCCGACTGTGTGTAAAGAATAACACAACCAAGATGTTTCTTTTTAATAATTACAAATGGAGCATAACCTGCTCAGTCACACGTAGGACTGTGGACCACAGCTGTCAATCATCTGGTGTTTCATTTGAATGCAAACCAGTCTTATGAAATCTACCTGAATAGATGAAATTAGACTTGGGTCCATGTGACCCTGGGTCTTTAGTTTGGTTGAAGGCCGAGTGACAACATTCACATACATACTAGTGTTTCCTTATTACTGTATTTTCCAGATTACAAGTCGCGGTTCTTTGCATAGTCTGGCTAGGGGAGCGACTTGTACACTAAAGAATTTCGAGTATTGGTTGTTTGTCACACTGGCAGCCGCTAGACGTCGCTCTAGGCTCGTGTACCTTCATCTGCCACATCTGTATTACTGACAATTTAAAATGTAGATGTTACCGGTAACGACCGTACCTGCCGTCAGCTTAACACCGAACGTGGCGTCACTTCGGTGAGGCGGGGAGGCGAGCCGCGAGCTCTCGCTTCCGACATCAACCGCGATGCGCGTTCCCCGAACAAATGCAACCTGTCATCCAGAGCGACTAATACAGTGGTCCCTCATTTATCGTGGGGGACCCGCGATAGGCGAAATCCGCAAAGTAGATTCCTGTGAAGAAAATCAGCTTCACTTTTGTAAATTAACAAAGAGACAGACCACAGACTCAGATTCTCATTTTCGCTTGCGAGAGGGAGACGCAGCACATCTCGCAACACTTTCTCTTCTTGAGCTTGTTTATTACAATGCACACAGGAAGTGACCAATCACATTTAACATCCGTTCATGATGCAGTATTTATGCACAGGCATTAACTCCTCATTGGTGGACGTATGTTATGTCTGTACGACACCTGCATGTCTGGTAATAATATCTTTGTCTATCAAATGTAAGTGAAGCAAAGGCGCATTCACATCCCCGTCTGGGGAAACATGACGAAGAATGTGGGTGAAGGATCACAATTTATCTGCAACAGTCAACACACAAGACGTGTCAAACAGGGTTATCTGGGACAAACAGAATGTAATTGCCTCTTCCATTAGAAAATTAATATATTCTGCAGATTCCACTCTATAAAAGTATTTCTTTGATAACTCTTATTTACATATTTTCGTAACAATTCCTATGGAAAAACCGTTTTCAGGCCCAAACATTTGTTTGAGAAACAAAAAAAAAAACACT
>JAQQAE010016285.1:0-11805 GCA_029823295.1 Pseudamia nigra
CGCCCACTGTATCTTCCAGCTTCTGATTGACTGAACACACCTGATCCAGCTAATCAACAGTGGGTAGGACAGAGACAATTGGAAAACATGCAGGGACACCGGCCCTCAGGACCTGGAATTGCCAAACCCTGATGTATGCTCTTCTTCAAACACGTGCACATATGGCAGTTCATGCCATTGCAAAATGTTCAGGGTTCTAGAAATCATCTGTTCATCTGATGGAGGAATGCACGGTGCATGTAGGGGGTGTGGCCTCATACCCGTGCAGTAAGCAGTGTGCTATGTGCATGTGATTGAGGAATAACATCGATATTCTCAACTATATGAAGTATATGAAATCTGGTTGTTTTAGTCAACATTGTACTAGCATATATTTTCCTAACTATTTTAAAATCTTTCAACGCCAACCTTCAATTTTGCAAATTCCAGGTTTATTCCTATGAATTCCCGTCTATTCCCATGGAACATTTCCAACTTTGAAAATTTGCGGAATTTTGCAACCCAATGTACAAACGGTATAACTGACAACTTGATGCCACCTTTTGACAGATGGCATTTAGAAATGTTGATTGGTGGTGTTCAGTCAGTATGTCACATACCAACAGATTCACCACAAGTCAGTTCTTTCCAAGATCAACAGAATCCAAAAGATGAGCTACCTGAGATTTTTTTCTCTGACAATGAGGCAGCTTTTCTCAATTGTTCTGGTCATTTTATTTTCTTTTGAATGTACTGCACACCAGTGCCTTTGTCAGTCCTTATCTTTTGTCCATGTGTTGCATCAGCTGTAGAAAAACCCTGAAAACAAACTCCTGGTCCTGTCTTTATAGTGACTGTACAATATATTATTTCACAGACAAACCCCCCCGGTGGCTGTATCTCAAGTGGACAAAAGAAATAAGACCTTTGCGGGGCACGTCACAAGACTCACCTGCAATCGGACAAACACACAATCAGTAAAATGTTGATGCGTTCTTCTGTTAGCTGGGTATTTCCATCTGCAGCTAAAGGTCAAGGGAGGACTGAATTTATGGCTTCACTCCATCGTGTCCACAGCACAGAACACTCTGCCTTGAAGCTGCATGACATTGTGTGTGATAGGAATCAAAATGATACGAAGACAGCAAAGAGCCTCTACTCATCTGTGCAGGAATGCTGTGCATGAGAGAAATAGGTGTTTTTATCAGAATCCTGCAAATCCTTTTGTTATTCCTCATAGAGGTACTTTCAGAGGGGTGTCTGAAGTACAACAACTCCAAGAAGTCATACAAACACACAGCATGGTCATAAACCCTGCTTTGATACATCTGGTAATAAGTCATCAGAGCCGCGAGCGCTGAAGGACCCTCGGAGGTTTATTTATTATTCCTCTCTGTACACACTGGGGCCTCACTGACGGATCAGGATTTACAGGATCACTCACACGGATTCTCTGCCTGTGTGGTGACTGTGCGGGGGATGGTCAGGGTGTCGTCACTTTCTTCATTTTCTACCACAGTGGAGGTGTGAATTGCAAACGACATGGAGCCGTCACCAGAGAGCGGTGCACACCTTCAAACGCTGAACCCAAACAGCCGGACCTCCTCAAGTGTGACTGACTCTGGCTTTCAGTGACCAATGGGTGCTCTCTGACATGCACAGCACATGAGGTCTTGTAAATTAGTCTTTACGGTCTTGTTCAGACACAAGAGAAAATGGTATTTTTTCTTTGTTGTAAAGACAAAACAATCCGTAAAGATGGCATCGTCTCAGGAAATGTGTGTCCACGTGGAACCACTGGAAATGCTGTTGTGTACATGCCAGGCCTGTACGTGGCGCTGTAACGATGCAACAGAAATACACCAAAAGAGAAAATGTGGAGCGTGAGCATGTAGCTAACGTGAACAAACAGCTAAGAACACGCCCACTTGATACTCGCGGTGGTTGTACAGGAGCACAACACGTTGCCGTGAGGCCGGCCACACATAGAGAAACACAACTCAGCTGGAAATCTGCTCGATGTGCGGTGGTCTTAATGCCGTCCCGACAGAAATCGTGCAGATTCAACGTGTTGAGTCACTATGACTCAGTCTCAGCGAAGTCACGACGGTCACGACTCTGACTTTGCAACTTTTATCATTGTTGGACATGTATGTTTACTGTCAATACAGGGAGTCAGTTACCAGGTGTGAGTTGTGGTGTTAATCTACAGCTGTGCGCGAGGTACGTTCAATCATGTACCAGACGGGATCAGTCGTGCTTCTCTATGCGCAGCCGGCCTAAAAGCCACAAGCTCACTATTATTGGATTATTATTGGATGCGCTCTGAAGTATAACTCCCACTCCTCATCTGCATCATATTCTTGGGGGGATCGGGGGTAAATTCTGTCGGGGATGCCTACCTTGGCACCACACCAGGTTAGCACACATCGGTTAAGGCGTCATCGTTTCAGAAAAGATGCATATTGGTTGCAAACATGGAAACGTCAGGGTGGCGTTTTCAGATTTATCCGCTCCAGGACCTGGCTCCAGCCTCCCAAAACGCCGATAAAGAAATGATGCGGACACTCATGAAGTCGCTTCTGTGTTGATGGCCTCTAAGTCTCAGAGCTTGTAATTGCAGATTAAGTATAAACAGTTATTTAGTATCTCAGAGCAATAATATTTATGTCTATTTATTTATGTAAATTTACCAGCACTGAATGATAAATGATCCCTTCGCTATTAAAATTGCTGCCTTAAAAACCTTGAAACTCATCAGCTCCATGAAAACCTGACAGTCCAGTGCAAATGTCGAATTCCTGACGACAAATTGATGAGACACTAGTCGATTTTTCTCCTGTCTGTTTCACATGGTAAAGTAGAAAAACTAAAACTGCAACAATTAACTCATTAAGTGTTTTGATAATTGATGATATAAAAATAAGGAGATTATGAAGCATCCAAATTCTCCATCTTATTAAATGTGAATGTGCTGTTTTTTTCTATGATGGTGAGCTGAATGTTTTTGACTGTTGTCTCATGCTTTGAGATATTTTTTTTTGCAATTTACCAACATTTTATCGATCAAATGATAAATAAGTAAATCAAAATAATTTAAACAAATATGCAAAGGTTGAAACTCTTAGAAAAACCTAAAGTAAACCCACATAAAAATACTGGCGTCCTCAGTCCAGTCTCCGGTCTCTTTCTGGTTTTGCAGAACTTTTCAAAATTACGCTGTGGTTTCATTTAAATCAAGAGTGCAATGCAAATTAAACTTCAAGCCAAAATCAACTGAAAACCTGGTGAAATAAACCTACATTCTAATCGATTCTGGTCTACGTGACAACAGATCAGCCTGTTATTATTATACATATTTGTCTCAAATACCACAGATCTCACAAAATCAGCTTTTTATCATTAGCATCATTGAAGCACGACCTTATCATGGTGGAGGGGTGCGGGAGTGATCCTAGGAGCTATGTTGTCAGGGGCAATTCACCCCTGGCAGGGTCTCCCAAGGCAAACTGGCCCTAGGTGTCAGGTCAGGCTAAGAGCGATTCAGTCTCCCTGTGGGCCCACGATCTACAGGAAGGATCTGAAGGGTCCAGTACTGTGTGGTTTGGGTGGCAGTCGAAGGCGGGGGCGGGGGCCTGGGTGGTCCAATCCCTGGTTGCCAAAACTAGCTCCAACTGGGGGAGGCCCTGGTGGAGACCCAGGACATGCTGGAGGGACCATGTCTCTCGGCTGGCTTGAGAATACCTGGGGGACCCCCAGAGGAGCTGGAGGAGAGGGAAATCTGGCTTCTCGACCCTGACCAGGATAAGTAGAAGGTGATGGATGGATTGATGGATCTTTTTTTTTTCCTAATGATTACAGCCAAACTCACATACAATGTACAAATTAAACCACATTCAAATAAATATTAGCATCCTTTTTTTTTGTCACATTGATGTCAAAAACACATCCAGATTTGGAGGCTTCATCTCTGTCTGACAGTTTGTGTCAAAAGATTCCCTTTTTCTGATATTTGTGTCACACATACACATAAATTCAGAGGCCTCATGTAAAAATCTATCCTGCAGAAACACACACATTTAGTTTACAACTGCAGTGACAATTTGACAGAAAAAAAAGACCATCCAAAAAACTGTAAGAGCTGCTGAACGTGCTTGTATTTGTGATAACCACCACAATACGCTGTGATTTAGAGACAGATTTGGAAAATTGGAAGGTAAAAGGTATTGTCGTGGAGCTATCAACATAATGAAGCAGCTCAGGATTCAAATATGTTTTTTATTCATGCCTGAGAGACATTGCCGTGCACATTCCACCCTGAGTGATACATTTTGCAAAGTGCCAGTGGAGTGGTGAGATTTACAACAATGTGATGGCAAAGACAGAAATGCCACAAGAATTTCAGGGGGTTTCGCAACCGTTCCTGCGTCATCTCCGCATGAACAATCATTTTCTGAATCCAAAGTGGTTTGAAGGCTGGCCTGCCCCGGTTTGTGTCATCCTGGAGACGGAGACAAAACCAAACAAGAGACCCTTGACATCTCGTCTCCAGTCCTCCTCAGCTGCTGTAAATAAGAGAGTCCTCCCACTCGGCTCTTATTTACGAACACGTCTCTGCTTCGTCGGGTCATTTCAGTGTCGCGGTCTTTAAAAATGTCGCTGTGGCTGAATGAGGTCCACTCCCTGCTCTACTTACCGTTGGCTCGTTGAGATTCTCATTTTCTCCAAGTTCCAGCGTAACGGCTCGTTATTTTAAAGTGGAACGCCAGCCGCAGAATGTGGCAGAAGTTTGTCGCTGAAGCTTAGCTACCAGTCAAAAATGTTGACACACCTTCTCTGTTAACGTTTTATCTTGTTTTTTTAAATCCAACACTGTCCGTTAATACTGGCGACATCCACATGTGGAATTATGTCATCCAGGGGTCCCCAACCTTTTTTGCGCCACGGACCGGTTTAATGTCAGACAATATTTTCGCGGACCGGCCTTTAAGGCGTGACGGATTGCACAACCTGGTAAGCGCCACCGCTTAAATCGAGTTATGTAGCGCCGTATTCCTCAAAGCCTCCTCCATCACATACCAGAGTCGTTATGGTCCCATGTTCTGGCTGTTTATTATTGTTTTAATTATTCATGGCATTTTGAAAGTCGCTAAACTCTAACAGCATTTTTCTCCGTTTTTTTTGTTTATTTCTAGCGCTTAGCGGGTTCTGCAACTCAGTCACTGTTCAAACTCCAGGTGGAGGCAGGGAGTGATTTAGCTGCTCCTACTGCTTCTCCTACAGCTGGTCTTGCTTTGTTCAGAGATCGATACCTGTTAAGAGCAGTTCTGACGTGTGGATTTTGCCATTTTTCATTATTAAGAGAAAGTGATGTCAGAGTGTAGCTGCAACAGCCTCACGTATGAAAATCCACACAACAACCTACGTTACTGACGTGTTATCTACACGGTATGTACAGCTACAGTTAGCTAACACGAGACCACTAAGTGGTTCTGAAACTCAGCCATTGCTTTGATCCACGTCTTTAGTGCTATTTAAGGTCTCCTTGAGAGTCATTAATCTATCACGTCCCATTAACAGTCATAAAGTTAACATGGAGGCTCTGCAGCAGTCAGTGCACGTTGTTCAGCTGGTCTCAATACATAGTTTCCTCTTCTTTCATTACTAAACTTTCAGTTCAGTGTAAAAACAGCTCGTCTTGATAACAACGGACTCATATCCAACATATATGATTGCCAGCTTTCCTATCTATCTTTAACATGATGTGGTTTACTTCCTGTCCTTACACCAGACTTTTGTGGGTCATCAGCACGACATGGCTACAAACGATCCATTAAACAAAAAGTAAAAATTTGACATTTATCATGACATTGGTACACTCTAACATGGACATTTTTATTGACAGAACATTTATTGCCATATCGCCCAGCTCTAACCTCTATGTGACTGCATCCATGCAACAATACAAACATACTGTAAATACAGGTAAATAAAGTCTGCGCAGAGTGATGGACCTGTAAGATAATGAACATAATGTGAGCGTATCAGTAACGGGCTGTTCATGTGGGAAGAAGCCGGCTGCTCCTGCTCACTCCGTGGACTAATTAGGACAGACTGCTGGATGCCTCCTGGATTCGGAGCCTCACAGCTGCGAGGCCTCGTGTTTCTGTCTTTGTAGGAACCTCAGTAGTAAATCTGCATAGTGAGCACAATTTTGGAAAAGCTGTGAGATTTTGGCCGAAGTTTTCCACTTCTAAAAACCGCTTCCACTATTTCATGTAATTCAGTTTCTGAACCGACTCACTAACTGCTGAATTCCTGTCAGGTACAGCGATGCTTGCATAGTGATGGAAATTAATATGGACATTTGACATGACCAGGATCGTGTCATTATCAGCAATTTCATAGCCACATAGCAGTTTATAGTATCGCACGCAAACCCCATCCATCATTTTCTGCTTGTCCTGAGCGGGGTTGTGGGGGCTGCAGCCTAAAAAGAGAAGCCCCGACTTCCTTCTCCACCTCCTCCAGCTCCTCTGGGGGGACCCCCAGGCATTCCAATGCCAGTCAGAGACATAGTCCCTCCAGCATGTCCTGGTCTGCCCCAGGGCCTCCTCCCACTAGGTGACTGGACCACCCAGACCTCCTCCTTTGGCTGCCACCCAAACCACACAGCACCTGATCCTTACGTCCCTTCCTGTAAGGGGTGGGCCCACAGGACGGCATAATCATAATGGTCTTCTGAATCGCTCTTAAGGCCTATCTATACTCTACGCTACGTCTGCATACTCATTCCGAAGGGTCGTTTCCCTCCACGTTACAAGTTCGGTACGTTTTAGAAGGGCTTATGCATCCATCCTTAACATAGAAAATGGTGCAGTGCCACCAGAAATTGTGGGGGCGCTGTAGCGCAGTACAGCTCATGTGGCAAAAGAAGAGAAGAAGAACAGAAGGCAACATAAAACACTGAAAGATTAACAGAAATGGCTCAACTTTTTGAGGACAGTCTGTGCCATAGACTGTGTATATTAGTGTCATTTTGGATGACATCTTGGAGCCAAAAACCATATTTGTAAAATGGCAGCGGTGCCAGCAGAGCATAGGGAAAGCAGAAAAAGTTGGGACGGGAGCAAGATAGAAATGCATCCACACCCTCTGAAAGCCGGAAAAGAGAAAAAAAACAAAGACACCAAAATAACGTTTGATACACAATGCACTTGCGTAGAGTATAAATTTAGTCTGACCTGTGACCGGAACCAATTTGCCTTGGGAGACACTACCGTCATTCCTCCAAAAAAATCAAGATGGTGCCGGTGTGTGTGGCTCGCTGTCACTCTTGTGTTTGTGTGTGATTTTGCTATTTCTACCTCTTGGCACTCAAGAAATCAAGTTGCTGCTGCTGCATGATCTCCAAACTCTATGGGATTTGCGATTTTCTGAAATTCGTGCCCGCGCTCCTGTCGGGAATCCTAGCTCAATCGCTCTTAGCCTGGCCTGGCATCTAGGACCAGTTTGCCTTGGGGGACCCTACCGGGGGCGAATTGCCGCCCGACAACATAGCTTCTACGATCACTGAGGCACGCAAACCCCTCCACCACGATAAGGCGGTGATTCAAGGAGGAGTAGCACACAAACTGAAGAATGTTATCGAGAGTGAAACGATGACTACGCTGACATCCAGTCAAACTGGTAGCTCTGGGTAGGAGGACACCTGTCTCCACTGGGTGGGGTTAGTGGACGGAGGAGAGACAAAGGAAAAGACTAAGAAACAACAAAGACACTGGACAATTTTATGTCCACAGGCACATATTCCAAATGTGGGCCTGGAGCCAGAGATATAGATCTAGAATATACAGTGTGGTGGAAAGACACAATGTTGGTAAAGCAATAAGATGACATGGAATTATGTGTAGAGAGACGCACAGGAAAACACAAAGAGGTCGTGACTTTCTTGTTCCATCTAATATGTAGGAGATATTGCTGCCGGTCAGTTATTTTCCAGTTTCTGCAAATAAGACCACAATAAACCACCTCAAATCTGGACCTTTCATATATGTCAGTTGTGCACGATTGAAGCTCAGTACCAGTAGTGGAGCGTGACGTACGGAGCCTAAATGCTGGCCACTTTCTTCCCCCACTTTTCCAGGTAGTGACACAAAACGTCTGGCAAAATTGCATTCAATGGGATGAGACTTGATTTTTTGATACTATTTGAATTCTGCCGCCATTTACACATTTGATGTTCAATTTAAAAGACAATTTTCCAGGTCAAGAACATTGCAGTTTGCCCCAATTGTAATAAGATATCACTTCAGTTTGCGTGGCCTTGATTTCTGTCAGATTTACTTTCACTCACACCAAAATGGCCACAACCTCAACTATTTTAAGTAGCATCTTCAAGAGTGAAATAGTGAAAGAGGTGAAAATCATAACGTGTTTGTTCAGGTTGAGCTACAGACTCGGCAGCAGCTCTGGACAGATTGTGGAGACGTAGTTACGATTATGACACATATGCAACTTCCTGTTTGTAATCCATAACTATGTTTTGGTACAGTATCTCGGCAGTTTTGCAAGAGTTTGCTGCTTTCTTGGCTTGCAAGGTGATTTTTTAAACTGATAAACATATGTGTGGTTGAAATGGAGGTTGAAATTGGTCATTAAAGGTTGTATTAGAGGGAGTTTTACATTTTATATCAGATTCAGATTCAGTCAACATTATTCATCCCAAAGCGCTGTTCATTTGCACGTCCACATTACGTACCAACAGATCAGTCAACAGAGGACAGCATCAACAGTTCAACGGACAAAATAGGTCATAAGACCAGTAATAAAAAATACATTGAAAACTATCAAGTAAAATAAATAAGAAACATGGAGGAGTTAAAATCCAAGCCAGGGCAGGTCGGTCCTAGGTGACAGGTCAGACTAAGAGCGATTCACAAGACCCTTATGACTGTGTCTTCCTGTGGACCCACCACCTGCAGGAAGGGTTGTAAGGGTCTGGTGCTGCGTGGTTTGGGTGGCAGCCGAAGGCGGGGGCCTGGTTGGTCCAATCCTCAGTTGCCAAGACTAGCTCCAACTGGGAGGAAGCCCTAGGGAGACCCAGGACATACTGGTGAGACTACATCTCTCAGCTGGCCTTGGAAGACCTGGAGAAGCTCAAAGAGTTGGAAACATAGAGGGATGAAGAAGTTTGTATCAAGATACTGTAAATTCCACATGACAATACTATAATAATAAACACAAAGGTGTTTATTCGAGTTACTTAAATTTATATTCATTTATACGTCTTATTACTGTCTTTCAGGCATGAAATGTTATGGATCCAAATATCTTGAGAATTTGTTGTACGTGTTGTACATGTTCCTGGGTGGTTTATTCCATTAGAACTCGTTGGAAATAACTAATCTAAACTACTTTGAGAAAACCCTTCGATGGGACCAGACATTTGACCCTATGTGTTTGTGCAGAGTGGAGGATGTTTCTGCTCGTGCTCATATGCCAAATTATACCAATATGGTAATATGAAGTAAAAGACGTATTGCTCCTAATCATTTTTTGATGCATTATTTCTCAATCAAGTCAACGCAGACCCGCTGATGTAGCTTCAAATGTTTATTGTCAGCAGATATGTTAATGTGTTTGTTGAAAAATTGATCATTTCAGTACGATTTGGTGGAAGAAAGTGAAAGAAGGTCTTTACACGGACAAAATGTAGCTGAGTGTGTGCAGATAGTGCCAGGTTCGTTGCCAGGAGCTCCCCTCTCGACTAATTAAGCAGGTAGGAGGTGCAGACGGGGAAACCGGCTGCACAGGATGAGCTGATGGCCATTAACGTGACTTCTACCTGCACTTTAATCTTTCTTAGCTGGAGAGAGACGGATGGATGAAGAGACCCGGACGGGGGAGGTAAGTTTAGAGCCATGACACACAGGGACAGGTGAAGAATGACCTGGAAATGAAGAGATAGGAAAGAGAGAAGCGAAGAGTTTGAATAGAAAACAGCAAAAGGTGTAAAAGAGGTGGACAGCAGCTCAGAAGAATGAAAGAATTAAAGGGAAAGATGCCTGAAGAAGTCTACACTTTTACATATGCAGGGACCTTCGGCGGGTAGGTGGGACCTAAGTGTGGACCACGTCACATTCACACACTACACTGAGATTGTGGGCATAAAATCACAATTCACTTTATTATGATCACCTTGCTAGTAGGAGGGTGGACCCTCATCAGCAGATGCAGTGTGGACATAATGGAATGGATGTTCAGCAGCAATACTCAGGTGAGCTGTGGTGTTTAAAGGAGCCCAGAATGTGTCACCAGCCTGAGCCGTTGATATAAGGCGGATGGATCCATGCTTTCTTGTTGTTTACAGTGAATTCTGACCGTATCATCTGAATGTAGCCGTAGAGTTGAGATTCATTAGAGCAGGCAACACTTTTCCAGTCTTGGTTTGACTGATTTTGCTCAGTCTGTGTGCACTGCTTCCTCGATTTACTGTTCTGAATGCAGTGTCACCTGGTGTGTGTTCACCGATTTGTTACTCAGTTAACATTGCTGTTCTCAGTTCGGACCAGTCTGACCTTTCTCCTTAGACTACAACAAGACATATTCACCCGCAGAATTTTGCCTCACTGGATATTTTCTCTTTTGTGGAATGTGCTCTGTAAAACTTAAGGGGATGTGTTGGTAAAAAGGTGAACTTTGTCTTTACACATCTGAATGCATTGAGTTTCTGCCATGTGATTGGCTGACACTTGGGTTGTTGTCACACCTAATTGTCCAGTAGACTTGGTCCGAATGGGGTTGCAACATTCAGCTACTCTGTTTTTTTTTCACAATGCATTTTGTCAAACCAACCAAACGTTTGAATAACGTGTCCCCCTGCTGGTTCATCATGTGCTGAGAATGACATCTAGAATGAAACTTGTCCTTCTCTTCCCCTGAACTGACACTTCTTCTAAATATGTTGTGTAGTTTCAGATATGTTGGTGCTTTTTTTCACTTTTGTGAGTCACTGCTGTACTGTACGGGTGAATCTCAGAGCCTCCATTTCCCCTCTATTTGGTTTGAAAATGTCATTGTACTGGCAGTTGACATGTACTTTCGTCTGACCATATTGTCTGTGAAGCTTCTCAGTCATCCAGGTCATAGTATCCAAAACCTGTGGTTTTCTCCCGGCAACTGGACTGGTTATTTAGGTTGAAGATGTTTTGCTACCTATCCAGAAATCTTCTGAATAGAAGGAGATGACTCAGACACAATCTCTCACTCGTTTACCGTTCTGTTCTTAGAACTGTACGCAGCCAAACTGAAGCAAATGTCGTGGGTCATTCAACCTCCCACGTGTCACTGTCCTCAGGGTGAAACCTCCAACGAGCCTCAACAACCCAGGGACAGGGACCCTAATGACTCTGTAACAACCAGAGCCAATGACCAAGGCTGTTTAGTGAGGACAATGGGGAAGTAACCTTAAGTTGTAATACCACCACTTGGCCACTGGGAAACTGTTCATGCGGCTCCAAGAGGTGTATTTTCTCATAGAGATACATGTGATTCTATCTGAAAATGCTAAGTAAATAAATTTTTGTCATGGGTCATCACAGTCTCAAATGTTTTATTTGGACCCTCTAATAAATAATGTGATGATCCATCTTTAACTTTGCTCCATTATTAAGGTATTACAGCAAATAATCCAACAAAACACTGATGTGCTTGAGTCTGATTGACAGGTAGGTATAGTAGCAGCTTGCTAGTGAAGTTGGACCGATTCAGACCTTCATATGTTCTATTTATTCAATATGTTCATAGTTATACATGACATACACT
>JAQQAE010016286.1:0-11805 GCA_029823295.1 Pseudamia nigra
TGGGGGTTGGGGGGGGGGGGCGCTCTTAAATCACCAGGCTGGGGTCATTATGGATGCGAGCATGTTGCCGCCGGGCATTGTTTGGCTATTTCTGTCCTTGTGCTTTGCAGTGAAGAAGCATCGAGCCAAAGGCCCATTAAAACCTGCGCTTCAAAAAAAAAGAAAAAAAAAAAGAACAAACAGTACAGGAAATATCAGGCCACAAACATGAAACCCTCCTCTTCCTCACTTCAAGAACACACGCTGAACTAATGAGCTCCAAGACACGGTGTTCTTCAAATACGGCCTTTTCGAAAACAGAGGGTCAGGTCCCAAAACTGACAGGTGAGTTGTTATTATCTGGGCTGTTGTTCATTTTGTTCATTTTGTGCATGATAATGTGGGATTTACACAGCCTGGCCCAAAAAACTCTCCAAAACACTAATATTTCGTTGGATTCCGCTGCGCGAAGCCTTCCTGTCACATCCTAAAGGTTCTCAAGGGGGTTAAGGTCTGGACTCTGTGGAGGCCAATCCATGTGTGAAAATGATGTCTCACGCTCCCTGAACCACTCTGTCACAGTTTGAGCCTGATGAATCCTGACATTGTCATCTTGGCCTGTGTCATCAGGGAAGAAAAAAAAATCCACTGATGGAATAACCTGGTCATTCAGTATATTCAGGTCGTCACATGACCTCATTCTTTGACACATACTGTTGCTGAACCGAGACCTGACCATCTCCCTCCACATTGTGTGTGTGGAAATGCTCTTACTTTCACAATTAAACATAGACCTGAGTTCTACTGCTGATTTTTTATGACGTGATTTCACCGAATGTTTAAGTGGTCGCCAATTACGATCATTCAAGTTTTATTCCGACCACATTTCTTCTTTGAAGATGATGGTTCCCCACTGTCCTTACACTTTTTAATGTGTCAGACAGTTCTTAACCCAGCGTTAGGAGTTTTATCAATCGTAGATGTTTTCTTTGCTTGATGACATCTTTTCCACGACCACAGGATGTGTCGTTGACATGGTTGTTTAAGAAATGAGAAGCTACTCACTGCATCAGTTCGGGTTCAATAACTTGTTTCCAACTGAAGCATAATCACTCATGTAGAAATTATCCAATGGGAGGCTTTTTCCTATTTGCTTAGTTAAATCCAGGAGGTGACTTTTTCTATTTTAGCCTGGCAGTGTATATTGTTTCTGTTCATTTTGGTGACTATTTTGTTCACTTTTGTTCCTTTTGTTACATATTTTCTTAATTTTGCTAGTCATTTTCTCAATTTTTGTTCATTTTGTTTATTATTTTCTTAATTTTTGTTCATTACGTGGATTGCTTTGTTCATTTACTGTATGTTCATTTCGTGGGTTATTTTGTTCCTTTTTTGGTTCAACTTTGCTCATTTTCTGGCATATTTTGTAAATTTTTGTTCCCATTGTTCATGTTCTTAATTTTGTTCATTTTGTGAATTATATTCTTCATTTTGTTGGATATTTTCGTCATTTTGTGGGGTATTTTCTTTATTTTTGATCAGTTTGTTGATTACTTTCTTCATTTTTCTTCATTTTGTGTTAATTTTTATTAATTTTGTACAATCTTTGGCTCATTTTGGGTCATTGAAGTTCATTTTGTGACTTATGTTCTTTATTCTCTTTATGTTTTTATTTGTTTTAACTTATTTTGCAGTTGCTATTTTGTTATATTTTCATTGACTTGACCATTTTCTTTATTTTTACATTATATTTATCATTTTGTGGATTATTTCATGAACTTTCTTGATCATATTATACATTTTAGCATACATTGTAAACATTTTGCTCAATTGTGTTAATTTCTTAATTAATTCAGTAATATTATTGATAATTCCTGTTCATTTTGTGGGTTATTTAGTTAATTTCTATTTATTTTCTTGACTATTTTGTTCACTTTGTTCATGTGTTTTTAACTGTTTTACATTCTTTTCTTATTTTTGTGGAGTCTGGTTGATTCTGATTGATGTTCTTGAACATTTTATTTATTATGTGATCACTTTAATTCATTTAGTTTTTATTTAGTTGGTATTTTGTATTGTTTTTATTTATTTTGTGAATTATTTCATTTTACACCATTGATTTGATTTATTTCTCCATTGTTCATATGTTTTGCTGATTTTGTGCATTATTTTGTTCATCTGGGTTGATTTTGTCATTTTTGTGATTGTTCATTTTGATTTAATGTTATTGAAATAAGTCCTGCCTTCATTCTGACACATCTTCTTATCTCTCACGTTCAATTAGTAAAAAATATACATATCCAAGGAGAACCTAATTTTTTAATTGGAGATTTTCCTGGAAAAAAAAATGAGGGAACACCTCTTGAACACAGACGTTGTGTTTAAAAGCTGCGGCAAAATACTCAAAGTTCCACAGAAATCACATGTAATGAAGTTTTCTTGATGTCGGAGGTAAATGTGATAATAAATGTGGACACCTCTGACTCTGCGCAGACTGACACGGTGATGAGCAATGACAAAGCAGTGAACTGTTTGACAGGCGCTGTGAAGATGACTAAGACCAAACTTTCAGAGTGAGGACATGGACGACAAGACGCTGCTTGTTGTTTCTCTTGAGGGAACAAAGTTTACAGGCTTCTACAAGGACAACAATTTATCGTTTTACCCCATTTTGACACTTAAGAGGAACCAAATGCTGTGTGAGGTCAGAGTTGGGCAGGTTAAAAACTACACTCATGAATCACTTTACTAGGTACACCTGTTCAAAAGCTAATCATCACATGGCAGTAACTCAGTGCATTTAAGCACGTAGATAAGATGCCGAAGTTCAAACCAAGCATCAGAATGGAGAAGAGAGATGATTTAGGTGACTCTGAGTGAGCGATGGTTGTTGGTGTCAGATGGGTTACAGCAGCAGAAGAAGACCGCATGGCAAGTGCCAGTCCTGTCAGCTAAAAACAAGAAACTGAGGGCACAGTTCACACAGGCTCAAAAAATGAGGCAGCAGAAGACTGGAAAAGGTTGCCTGGTCTGATGAGTCTCCATTGCTCTTACAACACTCAGGTGGTTAGGTCAAAATTTGGAAAAAGCAGCATGAAAGCACAGATCCATCCTACTTTGTATCAACGCGCTCCGGCTCAGCTCAAGCCAAAATGAGTACACCCTTAGGTTCCCTGTAGCTCTACGGCCAGGGCTTCCTGGAGCCAAATGAAGGTCGATCCAGTGGCTGCTGTTGCAACTTTGAGATATTTCTGCCTCGGCTTCATTGCCCAGTCCTGATCCAAGGCCCCTGGTCCTGACTGTCAATTTTGGAGCTGCAGGTTTCCAGATCTTGGCAGATAGCTGCTCTGTAAACAGCTCTACCACACAAACAATTAAACAGTCATTTGTGACCAAACCCGGCTCTTCGAATTCGCCTGACAGAGAAACAGAGTCTATATTTGGATGTGTACTTCCTAAATGCACTACTTAAGGTAAACTCCATTAAATGTGAGGTAATTAGTGTGCCACAGAACAGACCACAGACAGCTAATTGTGCTGCCTGTGGCTGTTTCTGTGCGTCTCCACCCTGAAGACCTGCACACGGCTGCAAACTTCTCTTCTCTGTTTTGTGCACAACATCAGTGTCCGAGAGCAAAACATGCAAACAGTAATTGTCAGCAGAGATGTGAAAACATGCCTTAGAGAAGACAACACGAGATGTTTGTGTTTGGTCAAAGCAAAAGCAGATGTACAGAGGGATGGAGGCAAAAAAAGTAACAAGTTGAACAAAAAAGAAGGAAAAACACTTCTTTTCTTGATTTTAATTCATTATTGTTAACACCAGTATGCATAGAAATCCAGCTAAATGAACAAAACTGAAGAATATAGTCAACAAAATGACTTTAATTCACAAAATGAACAATAATGACTTAAAAAAGTCCACAAAAATGTACTCCGGGGTCCACAGCACTGAAGAAAATGGACAAGCCAAAATAAGAATGTGAATTACAACAACCAAAATAATAAACAAGAACCTGCGACATGGAAAATCCCCTGCCCAGTGTGGAGACGGTGACCTTGATAGTCAATAACTCAGGAGTTTAGAACATCTTCAACCTCACTACATAATGAAAAACATATGCAGGTGAAAGCGCAGTGAGTTCAGACTCTGCTCATCTTCAAGGTGAAGTTTGTGCAGGATAGTTCAAAATTGTTTTTTTGTAACTAACTAATTACTTACAGAATTAAAGCAAACATCAGGTTGTGGTTGCCATAGTAACCCCTCCCCCTACCCTGACTACCCATGTGCCTTTGGAGATGCACACACATGAAGAGAGCTCTCAACTACCCCCCAAACTTCATTTGGACGAAGGATAGCACTGAGCAAAAAATTCAAAACAAACAAAAATAAGCGTCAATGAACAAAAATTATTGAAGATGGAGAAAATATGGGAAATACACAATATTAATTATTCTCATAATTATCCAAACAACCAACAAAATAATCAAGACATAGAGCCATAATGAACAAAACTACAAACACAATAAACAAAGATGAACAACATTACAAACAAAAATCAACAAATTAACAAAAAATAAAAACAGTAAACAAAATAAACAAAAATTAAAAAACACGAGTAAAATAAACAAATATGAAAATAAAATACAAATAAAAAAGCAGTGGACAAATAAATAAATAAAGAAAATAAGTCCGAAAATAATACTTAAAATATAATCCACAAAATGAACAAATTAATACATGGATTTAACAAAAATAAGAAAAATTATAAGATATAGAAGATGAACAATATTATGACAAAAATTATGGAAAATGAACTAATCAATCCAAAGAATGAAGATAGTTATCAAAAAAAAAAAAACCCAACAAAACGATTAAAAAAAATGGAACAAAAATTAACAACATTCTGTGCAAAGTAAATAAAATTGAACAAATTAGTAATAAAAAAATCAGGAATGAACAGGAGCAAACAAAATAATGAACAAAATTAACAAAACTGAATAAACAAATAGAAAACTCAATAGAAAATGTGTCCGTGTGTGAGCAACGGCCAAAGTGAATTTACATATGTGAGTAAGAGTGTGAGCGAGAGTGGAGTGTTAGTGAGGGAAGTGGATAAATCTGTGGGTGTTTGTATATGGAGGGTGGGGGTGTGGGGGGGTGATTCACTCTGGGGCGTCCGTGTCCAGGCTTGTTGAAGACACGCCGAGTCCGGGCCGTTCGGGAAGAATGGCCGAGGCTCCCTGAGGCTTAACAGGAGCTGCAGACGCAGACAGAGTCAGAAAATGTGTGGTCTGCGATGTTGACAGAGAACCTGCATGTGAGCGTTTGGCCCCACAAAGTGCTGGCGCTGCAGCTTTCCCCTCAACTCTCCTGAGTCCCAGCAGATTCACGCACACGCAAGCACTTTACACACACTGATGGAATGTAACCAAGTACTTTTACACAATGACTTACTTTGCTTGGGCCAAAAGCAGTCAGAAATGATTAGCTAGATAGATAGATATCCTCCATTTTTCCCCAACCAGTGCTTATGATCACAGCGCCTTTTGTTCCACCAGCACCAGTGATCCCACCAGTGCCTTTGACAATAATCCTACCAGCATCTACAGTGTAACCACAACAGTCAACATAACTTCTCAGGCATCTATAGCCCTACGTGTTCGATTCAGTGGGATATCTCCAGGCTTCTCCGTCTTCAGTCTGTCGTCAGCTGTGGTGTTGAACAGTCTGATGGCGGCGGGGATGACGGATCTCCTGTTGCAGTTCTGCAGTGTGGTGTTGTGAGTCGTCCACTGCAGCTGCTCCTCTGTGGGGATAGCGTGAGGTGAAGAGGATGGTCGAAGTTGTCCGTGGTGTCTCCGTCGGCACCGGTCCACCACAGCACCCAGTGAGTCCAGCTTCCCTCCGACCACTGATCCAGCCTTTTTAACCAGGTGTTTTCTATCTCTGTGTCTGATGCTGCCTCTTCAGCAGACTGCAGCGTAAACAAATGCACTTGCAACCACTGACTGATAAAAAGTGCAGCATCTTGGGTCAGACATTAAAGAACCGAAGCCTCTTAGGAAAAATAATCCACTCTGTCCCTTTCAATAGAGTGCATCTGTGTTCCGGCCCATCAGCATATTCATATGTCAGCTCAGTGTCCGTGTTGCCAGTACTACCTGGCTCGTTCGGACTCCAGTCACAGAGTCACTCCATTTTACCTGTGATTCTACCTTCACCATTAATGCCCCCAACCCCTCTCAAATATAATTAATACTTAAATCATCTGTGCATTGCATTTAAAGCGTCCAAACCATTTCGCACACTATAAATGCCCAAAACCGACATGCAGAACCAAAACATGTTAGTCTACCTCCAATAAGCCAGCTGCCTGCTAAAATTTGGAGTCAATCGTTTTTAAGCTAAAAGAGGCTCCACCCACATGAGCCAGACGTCAATATTTTTGGAATGTTTTTCATTATTCTTTGTTTATTGTATTCAGAAAGTAGCCTTGGATCAGACTCTGATGCAAGGCCATTTTTTGAATTAAGAAAATTATTTTTGTTCCGTCTCTTGATCATTTTGTTTGTTTTTGTTCATCTTCTTGATCATTTCTCAAAAAAAAAATGTTTTTTTTAATCCTTTTGGTTATGTCACATTTTTGTTCAGTTTCTTGATAATTTTGTTAATTTTTCTTTACTTTCCTGACCATTTTGTCCATTTTTTTCTTTTTTTTGTTAGTTTTTATTCCGTTTCTTGATTTTTTTTTCATTTTTTATTTTCTTTACCATTATTTTCCCATTTTTCTTCATTTTCTTCACCATTTAAAAAAATCCTTTTGGTTATGTTTTGTTTTTGTTCAGTTTCCTGATAATTTTGTTCATTTTGCTTTACATTCTTGACCAGATTGTCCATTTCCGTTCATTTTTACTCAGTTTCTTTGATCATTTACTATTGTTCACCCCCTCACCTACTTAAATCATTTTTGCCCATTATGCTGCTTTCACTGTTCATAGTCTCGATACGACTGTCATTAGTCTTAATGTTTTCCTCATTTCATCAGCTACTGCAGGCCTTCTATATAGACGTAAAATCCTAACAATATCTCATTTATTTCTACACAGGGAGACATGAGCAGCAAAATGCAACTTACACATTAACACTTTCACTTAAGTAATAGTTTAAGGACTTTCTTGCAGCACCTGAAAATAATAAACTGAGTCATATGGAGATATCAGACTGATTGTAATGCTGTTTGTTTATATAACTTTAAAACGTCTGAGGGTGTGACTTGACTCACCCTCATGTCACCGCTTTGAACTCTTTACCTCTTTGCCAATCAGTGATGTCACTCCTGTCAAAGTCATGACCTTCCCATAATTCGCACCCCCCACACACACGCACACACTCCACTACCTGAAGGAGTTCCCTGGTCTGGCTGCACCAAGTCCTCAGCATCCGGTGCTGCACAGTTTCCACTGCAGTTTATTTTTTTGGAGTCCGACGTGGGAAAGAAACCAGGAAGTTAACCAGACGCTGAAGATGAGACTCGAAGCAGACAATAAACAACTGCAGACAGGAAAAGAAAGGAAAGGGGAGTTTTTGTTGGAAAGCATATGTGATTGTTCACAGAAAAGCTGATATCTGATAAAGGAGCATTATCAAAAAGATGTGGGCAAGAAATAATGATGCAGCAGCTGCTTTTCAGCTCGCTTGCGTTAGTAAATCACACCAAAAAGGGGAAAAACCGTCGTGTGTTTTTCAGTGATGATTTATGTAGCTCTAAAACTCCTGACTAAGGCAATGCTGGAGAGGCCTTTTGATTTATTAAAAGCCTCATTTTGAGCATGTGGCAGATAAAGAACCAAGAGGAAACACACAAACAGCGGCTGTGGCTGTGAATGAGCCAAACTGTCACTGAGAAGACCCACTCAGGGAATCTCAAAGCTGCTTGGCAGACGGCACACGAACTAGGATCAAATGTGGTCGGACTTTGGAGGAGAAGATGAATTCGTTCAGGATTTTATTTAGCAATGAGAGAAATGTCAGTGATCTTGTGTCCCTGATCTTCGCCTACACCACAGACTGTCCATGAGAAGCTGATGGAGCCACACTGATGCGTACTGTTGGCTTTTGAACTGAGGTTTTCTGGCCAGGAGTTTGTGTTTTTTTTTTTTTTTTTTTTTTTTCATCTTGGCTTCTTGGAGCAGGAAGTGACTATATTTGGGCAAACATTAGGAGCAGGGGTGGAGAAATGATGGGTGAGCAAGTGTTAATGTTGGCCTACTGACACAGTAAAACAGTAAAAAGTCAAATGAAATGTCTGCCAAGAGGAAGCATACTGTGTTTTATTAAATCTGACAAACATCCAGGGCTGAAAAGTGAAACACAGACGTTCAGTTGTATGAATGGTCAGAACAAAGCTGCCTTTAAGAATAATCCAATATCCCCGACTAAAATTGGCTTTAGTCTCCATAAGTATGGTGGTTTATGATTGTTTTTGTCAGCATTAGTGTATTTATTTGTTTGTTTGTTTGTTTGTTCACAACAGAAGTCAAATTGTTATAAGCATATTTGGTTGAAATTTTCAGGATAGATAGATGCTGGGAAAGATCTGGTACATCATCTGGGTCCAGAAGGTTTTTAAAGGATTCGTCATCATTCTGAGGTACGTAGGGCCAAGTTCAACATTTGTTCTTGTAACCCCACAAATAACACAGAAAATTTAGCCAAAAACATAGGACAACACCATCATAGATTCTGTCAAACCACAAAGTTAGATCCAGACATGGGCAATATTCTGAAAATTGTAAAGTCTGCTGACTCAGTAATGTGCCCACGGATTTGACGCATCCTCAAAACTTACAAAGCTAGATTCAGAAGAAAACTGTTATAATGGAAATATTATTTTTGTGAACAACAATCGAAGTAATAATGAGATAACATTAAAACTGACCATTTGTATATCTTTATCATTTGTTTTCATTGACATATCTGGTTATGAAGACTGCTTTGGTGGAGGTCTGTACTCTCTGAGTGATTTCTAGTTTTTATATAAGCCCAACCACCCATTTGTATTATATTAAGCATAATCATGATACTACAGCTTTGAATTTATTGTCTGCATCCCACTCCGTTACTGACATTATGTTCTGATCTATGATTCAATTGCTGATGTTTCATTTGTTTCATGCATTTAATTCAGTGATGTTTTGGAAATTTGGGTCCCTTTTCAGGCCACTGGTAATGTAATGGTTACTTTCACATTGAACATGACTATAACACAGTAATACATTTGTGACATTTTAGGTCAAGTTTTCCTGTATGATGTAACATGAATAAATGCATCAGCCAATCAAAAGGTGATGAGAACAACCAAATTTAACCAAAAAAATTCAACAGTCTGTAATGCCTGTAGTTAGAATGAGGATGTGAGTGGATAGGACTATGATATGAGCTGTAATGTGAATATTTAGCACGTCTACATAACAAATTACCTCAAACAGACTGAAAGACCCTGTTCTGGGTCAGTTGGATCCTGGTAGTCGTCTGTTCCCTGCCTTCTCAAATGTGGTGTCAGCATACCCAGAAGAGCCTCGAACTGCCCCACTGAAATCTGAAATGTCTGGAACAGGTCATGGTAAGCTTTCAGCTCCTGAAGAACTGTAAAAGTCACCTAAACTCACCCAAAATCTTTTTTTTTTTTTTTTATGGAGTGAGAAGGAGAACAAGATCTTCATCACTGGAGGAAGTGGAATCCACGTTTTTTTTTTCTGGAGAATGTACTACTATGAAACTTCAGTTATTCAGCTTCTACCCCTCAATCCTCACAGTGTTGGAGCCGACTTCAGCCGGTTTAGGTCAGAGGTCACCTGTTCATTGCAGGGCTGGCATACAGAGCCAGACAACTCACATTCATACCTATGGGCGATTTGGAGGCACCAGTTAACCAAAGTGCATGTTTCTGGATGTAGGAGGAAGTTGTGGGAGTTCCACGCAGACATGAGGAGCCCATGCAAACTCCGCACAGAGTAGCCCCCCCGTCTACACCAGCTTGTGTTGAGATTGAACCTTAGGACCTTCTTGCTGTGAGGCACTGTTGCTAATCATTACACCACCGTGACACCCGTGAAAATAGTCAAACATCTTAACAGATGTCGAATACATGTTGTAACTGTTGCAGATTTGCATCATCACCGATGTCAATAGTTTTGATTTTTTTTTTCTTGCATTTTTGTGTCATGTGTGCAAAGAAAGACATTAACTGGAAAACAGATTAAGCTAGTTTCAAATGTGGCAAACAGGTTGGGCTTGCAACTAGAATCTTTGACCAGACCAAAAGGTCAACGGTCAAGGTCACAAGGTCATACCAGTTCAGTGTTGAAATGGAATCCAGAGGCTGTCAGCAGTACAGTGGTGCCCTGGATAACGAATTTAATCAGCTCTGTGTCCAAATCATTCATTATCCGAAGCAACTTTTTCCATTAAAATACATGTAAAACCAATTAATCCGTTCTGGACCCACGACAAACTCCCATATAAAGTATGTATTACACACCTGTACGTGCACATTTATTCATTATTATTATTTGAAAAGGAAGTTATGTTAATTGTCTGAAACAGAATGCATGAAATTAGTTCTAAAAATGATTTAGAATGTATTTTTACCTTGTCTCATGACCTTGTAGTGTGTCCGTGGACACTGCACACGTACATAACTGCAAAAACACAGCTCCAGAAACTGGAGCTGCTGGTTGAAGCACAACTCCAGTGTGTTTATGGCTACTGTTGTTAGCTACAGCTAAAAACATAGCTGACTCCGGAGTGGAGCTAGCTTATGATGGCAGAGGCTAGGACACACGCTGTCGGGTTCTGCATTGAGGAACTGAGCTGATTCAAAGATGCCGATGGTAAGGCAGTCTTGTTTCTGAGCTGTTTCTTGTTTCACAGCCGGCTAGCGGCCGCTAGCGCTAGCTGGCTGTTTCCTGTTTTCTGTTTCACAGCTGGCTGTGAAACAAGACATGGTATCTCACATTTCACATGGAGCGACATCTTATTACGAATTTTCTTGTCCCCACTATCATTCTTCTTAGGTCCCATGATGAAAAACACTAAATGAAGCAGTATTTTAAGTGAAAAATGGCTCAGGTCCATGTTTACACTCGATCAGAAGAACCCGGATGTTTACATTCCACTTCCGGGTCCTTCTCGGCCGAGACCCGGAAGTCACTTTTTTGTCATCCGGTTCAAATTTTGTTGTCCGGTTCAAATTTTTTGCTGATTTTTTTCTTCGGTATCCAAATTTTCCGTTGTCGGAAGAGTTTGTTAAACGGGGTACCACTGTATTATACTTTACAATGATTCCGTCGTGGCTTTGTTTTCAGCTTGTCTAAGACACACATCAAGGAAGGATCTGGAGCCAATTGTTCCTCATGCCACAACTCCCCTGTTACGCTAAATGTCCTTTGGTGCTACCGGCTCCCTGGCTTTTTAAGTTATACTACATCTAAATAGGGCAAAATCACTGAGGGAACATTCTGTATTCATTACTGTGATTGCTTGTTCCTGCTCCACAAACTAATGAACAGAGAAAGAAAGGATGGGAGGAACGGGAGAGAGAAACAAAGAAGGGAAGAGCTTAACAAGGTCGAACAGAGCTGTGGGATACCGCCAAACACGCTGACCTCTGGCGCTCACATCAGTGACCCACACTTTTTGACTGACTAAGCGCTTTTCTATCACGTCTCCTGCACAACATGACCCCTCTCTCTTCTCTGCTGGTGCCATCGCAAAATTTGACTCTGTTGTCAAAGAGGGTGTCGTGTGCACACGCTCAGCCA